>JASGXE010013041.1:0-22016 GCA_030068105.1 Sinentomon sp. SZTP_YWyxl
AGCATGTTGGCTTTTTCGGAGATAAATGCCTTTAAATTTCACATCACGCACAATGGCAAATGTCAGTGTCATTATCAGAATTAAAATTTGCCAGTTTAAATAAACAAATGCCATTCCTACTTGACATTACTACTACCAAATGTGCTGCTTTTTGATTTCATTAAAAATTGCAACAATCGCTGTCACCACCACAAAAATGTGCCAGTGTACCTGATCAATGTCGTGAACAATTTTGAATGGAGAATGGTCTGCTGTAATGCTTTCTTTCGGCAAAAACCTGGTTGGTTGCCTATTTTTAAAGGCTGTGTTCCAAAGATTGCAGAAAATATGAGGAATTTTATTGTTCCTCATGTAAATGCAAAAATAAAAAAAAATTGTTTTCTGAAAACCACTCCGGCGAATTTTTACAATGTAAAGCCTCCAGTGGACTATTTGGGGGTCCGAAAATCAAAATCTAAAGGATTAACATTTTCAGACGTAGGCAGTTCTTTGGCCTGAAAAAACAATGATGATAGAGTGGTGATTTCAAAAAACTAGTCCTTTGGGGTTATTTGCCCAAGAAAAGCCCACATGAGCCAATTTGGAGTGTAAAAATCAAAAATAAAAAAAATCATTTATAAAACGATTGAAAATTTACAGAGGTCCATTCCTCATGCCAGTACAAATAAAAACGAAAGAATATTTTTCCCAAAAACCCACTCCTTCGGAGTTGTTTATGTTGATCTCAAAAAGCCCCATGGGGAGCATTTTGCAAACTTTTATTTTTAAGGACTGGGTTTTGACATATCACCACTATGTACCATTTGTTCCAGCCAAAATAACTGACACGTTTTAAGTAAAAAAACAAAACTGATCTTATGACCAATTCTGAGCTTTTTGCATCAAAATGAAAAACAATAATACATCTTCAGTACAAATAGTCTGATCAAAAACCACCAGATACGAAGGCTTAATAACTACATAGGTTTTGCCTCGCAGAATGACACAGTCCATAAGAACTTCTTCACTGTTCGAAACTGCTTTTCCTTTTTTTTTTATTTCAGAAACAAAGATTTTGTGGTACTCTCCAGATGATTTGCATCTAAGCAGAATAAGAGTAAATGCACACTCATTCAAAATTTAGTCCTGTCCATCGAAGCTGGATAATCAATGTTAAACGACTTTCCCAAAATTTGTCGATTTTAAAAGCTTCCAGATTCTGATTCTTTTTAAACGATCCCTACCCCTCACGCCCGAAATTACGAATTCGGCATTTGCTATGGTATTCCGCAATTTTCGGCACCGAAAAGTGTCGCTCCCGCCGGAATTAATCATTTTTGCAAGGATATTCGAAAAATGGAAAAAGCAGAAATGCATGCATTTCCCGCCGAACCAAGCCAGATTTCTGCTCTGTGTCAATGAAATCACTCATATTTTGATGTTTTCAACCAATAAAAACACTTTTGCACAAAAAAACTGGCCAAAACACACACAAACCACTGAAAACCGCACCAAAATTGAGCAAAAACTGGAAAAAACAGGAAATTTCAACAGGACGCCATTTCAAAACGAATGCAATCTGGTTAGATTGAAGGAGAATTTAAAGACAGCAACTGGGGTTTTTTCCACCTGCTACCGTATGTACCTGGGCCTTCGAGAGAGAGCAAATCTTACCCAGAGAATGTGTCCACTTGTTCCAGCAATCGTTCCCTCATGCTGTGGTAATCAAAATGGTCAACATTGGGACAGGGTGGAATTGTATCAGGCGGGGTGAATTCATTGAACTCCTGAAGGACATTATCCAGCTTGCATTTGAACAACGGCTTCACTTTCAGCCATGGAAAAATGACATCACCAGTTCGAGCTACATAGCACAAATAATCCTCCAGGATTTTTGGTATGTCATCATCGTATTTCTTCTTACGCTCAAAATCTGAAAATTGCAATCAGGTGGGCCAAGATAAGATTTGAGACCTAAATAGACTTAAAATGAATCAGATGTATGAGGATTATTCAACTTGCTCTGGAGCCCTTACCGTCTTTGGGGCACGATAAGAACATTTCCATAAATTTGTTCTCCATTTTTTCTGTTGGCATCCAGACAGCTGTGCAAATTGAAAATTTTGAGTGCTAGATGTCCTGTTTTTATTTTCATGAAATACCTGATGACTGATGAGAACTCCAAGGTCAGGCATTCTAACTGTGTTAACCACTTAGGCTTTGCTAAATGTCTGATGGACTTTGATGTAAAACAATGCAAAACAATCCAATCAAAGGGGATTACGGGAACTTTTGAGTCCCCTCACGTAAAACATAATGGGAACTTTTGGGTCCCCTCACATTATTATTTGCGTACCCAAATGCAATTTGTAACACAGCTGGGTTAAGGGGGGGGGCGGGGGGTCAGAAAATGTGAAAAAACTTAATTTTTGGACTTTGTTCATATTGGCACACCAAATGGTCCGTTTCATGCTGATTCCAATGATATAATTACCATTGCTGTAGCTTTATTGGTTGAAGAGCTATCGCGATTCCCACGTGACACTTTCTTCGCGCGACAGTATATTTCTCATTTACTTTGAAAAATCCACTAAATTCAAGGCGCGTTTTAACCGCTTTCGTTTTTCGAGGTATTTTTGAACTTCCGCTTGCTTTTTCTCAGCAACCAGAAGTGCTTGAGAGGTAAAATTTGGCACACTTGACGAAAAAAGTGTGTTTTTTTTTACTGAAGAAGTCAGAAATGCATTTTTTGGCTCAAAATCTAACTTGTTGCATGTGCTTCTCATTTTACATGCTCGCCATTTACATAACTGCTGTTTCCGAGTGTTTTTATCCACTTTTCAAGTCAAATGTTGAAAAACTGGCTTCATCAGTCAAAAAGTAAGACTTTTTGGGCAACTTTGGTGAAAACCAGATCACAAGATGTCTTGCGATTTTCCCACAGCATGCGCGAAAAGATTTGCACTCTTTTGACCAGTTATTAGTGAATAACTTGGGAACCACTTGAGGTAGGGTACCAAAATTTTGTGAATAAACTGCCGACCATGATGCCCAACTGTGTGTCAAATTTGAACCAAATCGGTCCATAAACATCGAAGTTGGTATTTTGACCCCCCGCCCCCCCTTAAAGCATTGCATGTACCTACGAGGTTGGTATGTTAATTATTTCTGGGTAAGTCATTTATACGGGGGGACAAAATTGCATGACAGCAGGGAAACATTTTCAGAAAACAGCAGCACCCTTAGCCGTGCAATAGTGTCCCCCCTTTGGCACCAGCATATGGCACAGGGTGTGCCTTATTTCTCTGGAGGGTGGGTAGTCGGTTGGGATAGGTTAATTAGGCGCTTTGGATAAGTTAAGTTAAGTAAGGTTTGGTTCGGTTAAATCGTTAGATTAGGTTAGGGTAGGTGTACGTTAGGTTAGGTTAGGTCAGGTTAGGGTTCTCTGTGCATTGTACTCTTGCTTAAAACAACCAATTGAACCTTTACTTGAAACAACCTCGACCCAATCCAATCCAATCTGACCCAACTTGACCTGATCTCCCTATGCGTGACTTTAAAGCGACGAAACCCATGATTTGCTCAGCCCGCAATTACAGATACAGAATAAGAAAAAAATAATGCAGGAAGTCTAGCAACGAAAAATGAAAATGCAAAAGAAAACCGTTTGAGGAGTACACAATTGCACGACGTAGAAAAAGCACACCCTGTACCGTCTGCAGGAGCCAACGGGGGGACACAATTGGAGGGCTAAGAGTACTGCTTTTTTCTGAAAATGTTTCCCTGTTGCCGTGCAATTGTGTCCCCCCTTTTAACGACATAACACTTTTTTCCTGCTTTTCAACAAAGGATATTTTCATTAACTAGCAAGATTTACAGTTTCTGGTGAGATGAGCTTTATCCATTTGTAGATAATTGTACCTACCACCATTCAATTATTGGCAGAAGGCAGTCATCAGAAAAAGTTGACATTAAGATCAACATAGCCACAAAGGTGACTGTGGTAGAGCAGGCATGCCCAAATAAACAACACAACAAAAACACAGCGACAGGATAGGTATTTTCTCACCACTTAATTCCAAGAAGATTTCTTCTAAATTATCCATGATGTATTGGCAGTCCATTGACATCTAAAGGTCACCAGAATGCAGATCCATGCCTCTTCTTTATGAACACCACCCGCAAGAGCAACCCATTTTTAGATTCTTAGCGTCATTAAATTCCACAACATCCCAGGAAGAAGATATGTTGCATCGAAAGTCTAGGTACAAGAACTTGAAGCTTTGGCATCTGTGACTTTAATGTTGATTTCCAGCGAAAACCAAAAAGGCCAGTGTGGCCACCTACAGAGAATTATTCAGAAACAAGCCAGAGATGGAGAAAGAATTAATAAAAGTGCAATCCTAAAGCAAAATAAAAGTGAAAAGGTGGGATAGCTACCCACATAACCATTCATGGTGCATATTGCATGCCTTGTGCATGTATCTTGACATTAAAAAAGGACAGCCCGTGAGACAGAAGTGGGCAGCAGTACAGTTAAGGACAGACCATAAACAAAAGTTAATAAAATGAGCTTTCGAAAAGGTTTGATGGTTCAATTTCGGTTTCAAATTTCAATTTTATGGTTCAAACCATGTTCTTTTTTCCCATGCATGCATGTGCACCCATTGTCTAGGGATGCAATGGTTTCATCCCTACCAAATGGTTTTTCATTGGGTGTTCTAGGTACCCATTGCCCCTGTGAAATAGTTTCACTTTGTGACATGCATCGCTGAATGCAGCGATCTCTTCTTCTGCCTCTTCTGTTTCTGCTGAATATTCTGCACTTGATATTGGCACTCCTCTTCTCACATTTTTTTTTTTCTGTTGGCCTCAACTCAATATATTTCAGGCCATTATTTTTGACTGAGTTGGTACCAATTATTGGCTTTTTTCGCATGTTTTGTGGACAATGCTTCTTGCATTCCCTGACTATGGGTGTATGCATTTGTCATTGGTGCGTCTATGATTTCTGAATTTCTCGCAATAAATAAATAAAAAAATTGTTGATGTGCAAATGAATTGAAATTTTATTGAAAATTGAATGCCTATCTTTGTGTGTTTCTACTTGGATTTTATTGTTGGAATTTATTTTTGTTGGATTTTGTTGTTACTTGTTACTTGTTGGAAAATGGAAAATTTTATATGTTGTGATTGAAACTGGCCCTGCCAATTTCCCCTCCCGTTCGTAGCCAGCCCACTTTAGCTTTCCCCAACAAGCAGGTAATTATCTGATAGGTAGGTACCTATGTAGTTGATATCATTGCCTGCATTGAATTGTATGATTGTTTGGTTTATTAACCTAACCACGAATTAATCGTTTTTTCTTCTTCCCAAACGCTCACTCTGGGCTTTCTCCCACTGAGCATCTTGTTTTTGGTGAATATTATTGATTTTGTGTATTTGAATCAATGAACTGTGAATTGAGCAATTCATCTTGGCTTACATGGCCATTTGGACTCTCAACATGAATGGTAATGTTGTGTGAACTTGTCAACACCTGAAACAATTTTCCCTGGGGATATGGCCTGTGGTGAGTTGTTTTGTTGTCCATGTTTTTATTTATCGTCTACGGCCATTAAACAATAAACAATTGTCACAACTACTTGCAAATAAATCAAATTGATACCTACCTATGGTTTGCATTGGCGTAATTGATTTTG
Organism: Sinentomon sp. SZTP_YWyxl; assembly: GCA_030068105.1. Lineage (NCBI taxonomy): Eukaryota > Metazoa > Arthropoda > Protura > Sinentomata > Sinentomidae > Sinentomon > Sinentomon sp. SZTP_YWyxl. The sequence continues at coordinate 5,682 of JASGXE010013041.1, forward strand.
TTGAAATTAAAATGTTTTCTTTCAGTAAATGTTGGCAAAATATTTCCTATGATCTTTTGAACAAAAATTATTAAAATAGAAATAGAAATAGGTAGTTAACTTTGTAACTTTGTTACCAAGAGACATGCTTTTGTCTCCTGTTACTGGGTCCACGATCTGGTTTTTCATTGCCCTGAATCCGATCTGTTATCTGTGGAACCAGTTGCTGGACTCAGTGATCACTTTATGGTTTTTTTTTTCTTTTATTTTAAACTGGGGACGGAGTCCCCCCGCCGGTGCGACCCAAGGACACAATGTCCAGAGTCATAAGATGTCATAAAATACCGATGCCGATGGCTTTTGCCCAACGATTTGGTGCACCAGATTTCCAGGCACCATGTCAAGTCAATTTTAAAAGGGATGCGATGATTCGCAATTGGTCAAAAAGAAAAAGAGAGCGTCAGAAAGCCAATATGGCATAGGTTACAGAAAATACCGACAATGCGGTGGGTTAGGTAATCAATGTCATAAGACATTTTACCAATTTCATGCCGCAGAGACAATTTATGAATTTTGAACATTTCAAAGCGCCGGCCAGTAAAAGAAAGACATGCACAAACAAACAAGACAATACAAAATGAAAGTCGAATGATAATAAAATGTATTCGTAGGTACCTGATCAAAGGGTTGCCACAGAATGCCATCAGAATCCGTTGAAATTTTTGTGGCCAGAATTAGACAGAAATTATGAATAAAATTCCAAGTCACACGAGTGGCAAATGAAAAGTGCCCTTAATGTCAGTAAAAAATAAAGGAAAGAGGAAGAGGGGGAGCAACCGAGCAAATTAGAATTGATGTGGATAAATACCTACCTAACTACCTACCTAAGTCCTCAGTGAAGTTGAAGGACTTTTTAAGGTGAGAAACTTGGCATGAGATGAGACGCAGAAGCGAATTGAGCTTCTGTTATGTTTAAGACATTTTGGGGGAAATGTAACTGATTCCAAAAAAATTAGGTAACGGTGAAAGAATGTATATCTGTCGATGTTTTTGTTGAGGATAGGAGGGATAAAGGACAAAGACTGGGCTGATCTTGTAGGGAGATTGTTCCGATAAAGATTCATAGGTCCGTCACCCCAACCTCCCTTTTACAAAATACACAGCCTAAATGCAGAGAGCCCAAGTATTATTCTACGATCTTCAAGGGAATCCCATCCTAATTCATTCAACATTGTGATGAGACACTGGCATCAAATCGGAAATTCCCAGTAACAAATCTGGCAGCCCTTCTTTGTACTGCTTCCAGAGCATCTGCATGACACTTCATTGAATGATCAACTGTCACCATGAATGGAGCTCACCTTCATTGAATGATCAACTGTCACCATGAGTGGAGCTCACCTTTATTCAATGATCAACAACTGTCAATTGTCATCATGAGTTGAGCTCAACTTTGCAGAATGATCAACTGTCACCATGAGTGGAGCTCACCTTTATTGAATGATCAACTGTCACCAACCTGCACGCTAAGGTAAGCACATATCTCATGGACTTTTGACTTTCGGGAAACTTGATTCTCTGTATCAAACATCCAAATCGCCAAAATTTTTCTGAAAATTTAAAATATCTCTCATTGGGGATTGCCGCTGTCTCTTGCTCCAAATGAGTTGCTTTTGCTGTAGGCCTACTGCTTCCTTTTCTGGTCATGTTTACTGTAAATGAATATAGGTACAGAGAAATAAAACCACAGAAAAAAAAAACTTCTGGTATGGTTCCCAGGAAGTGGTAGAGTATTCAAGTATGGACCTCACAGTTGAAAAGTGCAAAATAGATTTCACACGTCTGGAAGCATAACTATAATTTCTGATGAGGAATTTTAGTTGATTGGAGGCCTTTCTCACAACATTGTGGATATGATGGACCCAACTCAGCTTGGGATTGAAAAGAAGGCCTAAGTATTTAATTGTTTCAGGCCTTGTCAACAATGTAGGACCAATCTTGTACCTACTCCCTAAGGACGGGTGAGCAAGACGAAGAAAAAGACATGACGAAAGCTTTAGAAACATTGATCTCCATGCAATTGGCAGCACACCATCTGGCAATTACATCGAGATCAGACTGAAGAGCCATAGCAGCTTCAATGGATGTCATGGCTCGATATACAACTATATCATCTGCAAATAGCCTGATCCTGGAGGGCACCATTTCAGTTAGGTCACTGATATATATTAAAAACAGCAATGGCCCACAGACAGAGCCCTGTGGGATTCCACTTGTTACTGGATAAGCTGGGGAAAGATCATCCTTGACAAGCACCTGGAAATGCCTGTCACTGATGAAATTTGAAATCCACAAAAACAAATTTTCTAGAATATTAACCTTGTCAGTTTTCTGATCAGGATGGGTAGGGTCAGTTGGGGGAAAAGTAAACTGGGGTAAATGTAAACAGGTCTCTGAAATCCTACTTTAACATCGTTCTGGATGTGGATGCTTATATTTGGCTGATGGCATGTTCAGATGCCTTTTTCTTTGTGTTCAAAATTTGTGTTGAACAGGACTTATGCTGATTGAATGATATATTGCTGAAAATTCTGACAGCATCGTTTTCGTAAAACGGAATTGGCGATATTGGGAAAAGAAGCTGTTTACGACAGATTACAGGTTAGACAAACCAATGTGTGTCATTCTCAGATTTATAAAGACATGTTTTTTAAAAAAAAATGTCCCTGTTGCTTGGATTTGTTCCACAGTCTGTTTATTCTTGTGTTTACATTTCCCCCAGTGATTTTCATATTGGGGGAAATGTAAACATGCTAAATGGGGTAAATGTAAACGGGAGACAGATCAAAATGCAAAGCTGCTTTTTGTATTAATTTGTCAAATTTCAACATGAAGAAAAAAAGTTCAGTTGAAGCTGTTTACAACCTTTTTAAAACCTTCATTGCATGCTTTGTCTGTTTGCTGTTAACAAGTTTTTTTAAACTGAAACACCTTCACTTGGTTAGCCAGCTTGTACCGTATCTTCCTAAAGCATAGGCCTTTACGCGTGACTTGACCTCATAATATCAAACCTCATTTTGTGGTGTGGATTTGGATCCTGACTTGGGCCTAACCTGGAAGCACATCTGGTCTGTTCATGTGCAAATGCAGACCTAATTTTATTTCATGCTGAAGGTCTGAGCTGAAGGCACACACAGGCTACACTAGACAGAACAACGGACTTAGGTTTGGTGGAAACTGGTGAAGATGTAGCCTAGTTCAGGTCTCACCAGTGACATTTTTTCTGTTAATTTCTATGACGCCTAATTTCAGAATGGCCAGGACATGTGAGAAGAAGAGAGCCCCGCTCCCATATTCGGTCGAGGACCTTACGCAGGCAGTCCAAATGGTTTCGAGCAGATGCATTACATATCGGCAAGCAGAATAAATTTTCAACATGCCCAAATTGGTCATTTTTCACAAAATCAACGGTTGGAAAACGTCGTGTGAGGGGGCCGTCAACCATTTCTTGCCTTGGAAGTTGAGAATCAACTGGAAGGCTAACTGCTGGCGAGAGCACGGTTTGGATTTCCAGTCTTAAGGGAGGAGTTTCTTGATTTTGTTAGTCTACCTTGAGCAGAACAACTCAGGAAATATCAAGGATTCTCATCCTGGAGAAGATTGGTACCTTGGATTTTTAGGAAGACACCCAAAAATTTCACTGCAGAAGCCGGAAGTCCTCCAGAAATCAAGAGTAGATGCATGAGGGTGAACCGCTCAGCAGAATTAGTGGAGGAACAGGGCGGTCTTCAACAACTTTTTTAGCCTGCATTTCGGCATCTGGCGAGTACATGCCCCCTCTTGTTGTTTTCAAGGGGCAAGCAGTGCAACCTTGTTGGATCTCTGAGAAAGATTTCCCGAAGACCCTTTATGCTGCAACCTCAAACGGTTGGATGGAGGAGTTTATGTTCCAATATTGGCTCACTTATGGATTCATCCCCTTTGTGGATGATCAATGCAAAGAAATTCAATTTGGAAGGGAAGGCTGCTGTTCTCATATTTGATGGACATAAGAGCCACATAAGTGCAAGAATAATCGCCCTTGCCATGCATCACAACAATGTACTGGTGAAATTTCCGAGCCACCTAACCCATTTGATTCAGCCAATAGATAAGTCGGTCTTTGGGCCAATGAAGCATAAAATGGGATACCTAAGCTGTTGGCTGAGCATATAAAGAGATTGATGGGAAGGAGCACAGGTTTTCTCAGGAAGGCTCAGTCCACAGAATTGTTGGGTGAGATCTGGAAGGTAATGGTCCAGGAGAAGAAGAATGCCATTTTAGGGTTTAAGTCAACGGGATGCTTTCCAGTGGACAAAAGCAAGTTTCCCGAGGATAAATTCAAAGGGGACCAGTTGAAGAAGTTCAGGGAACATCAAAATGCAAGTTAGCCAGTGGACCTGATGTCTAATAATTGCAAGCAGCAGCATCGTCACTGGACCAGATGAGCAACTCAACTTCGAAAAACAATGTTTACATTTACCTCATTTTTAATCAATGCGCGTAGATTATATGTTTACATTTACCCCGCTTCCTCAAAACTTGTAGTTCCTCCTTCAGGAAAGAGCCCAATTTTGAACTGAATGCATTATCACCTTTCGTTTACATTTCCCCCCATGCTGGTTTTAGTGTGAGCCCATTGGCTTTTTATAGAGCTGTTTACATTTACCCCAGTCAAGTGGGGTAAATGTCAACATCTGGGGCAAATGTAAACAGCAACAATGCAGGTTAAGAAATGAAAAGTGACTCATTTTGCATGTGTGGTCAGTTAAAGGAAGGACCAAACTTACTTGTGTTGCAATTTGATTTGAAATTCCTGTTTTAGTTTTTTAGTTGGAAGGCCGAAAAGAAAAATCTGTTGTGAGTGTTTACATTTCCCCCAACTGACCCTATTGGGTATAGATAGAGACCCTATCGAAGGCCTTAACCAAGTCAATAAAAATAGCATCGACCTGCAAGGACTTTCCCAGTTCAACCGAGATATCGTGAACAAAGCTTGCGAGTTGGGTTTCGCAAGAGAATTTGGAACGAAAACCATGTTGCCCATGGAAGAAAAAGTTCTGGCTTTCAAGAAGACGATACCTAAATAGCCAGCAACAATTTTTTCCATTAATTTAGCAGATGCACTTATCAGACTAATGGGTCGAAAACTATCAATGGACAACATCATACCATTTTTTGGTAGGGGCTTTACAATACTGTGCTTCCAGTCTGATGGAATGCAATTGGTTGCCAGTGATTAGTGAGGCAGAGAATAAAACCAGAAGAAACTTCTCCAAGATATCACCATGGTTCTTAATCAAACATGGAGTTCTCACAAGATTAAATTGTGTTGTGCAAAAAAGTCTCTGTCAGCACATCAGCAATCCCTCAAAAAATTATCCTGAAGTGGATCGCTGACTGAGCCAACTGTCGAGGACACACTCATGTGCTCCTTTACTTTCAGGGCAAAGGACACAGATAAATTATTGCCCATGTCGTCACATTTAGCAATGACCACACTAGTTTAGAACCTATACCTATAGTTACAGAGGTTTTGCTGTGATGAAATCTCCAGAACTGCTTTGTTGATGACATCATTCACTCCTAAACCACTTACAAATCTTCTTTCCATTGCGTGCAGCTCGCAATAATAAGCTCTCAGTGCAGACCTAAACATATTTATGAAGAAGGGTGGTCCCTGAAAACCGGACAGGACTGCCAGGTCTGACAGCATCGTTTTCGTAAACGGAATTGGCGATATTGGGAAAAAAGCTGTTTTCGACAGATTACAGGTTAGACAAACCAATGTGTGTCATTCTCAGATTTATAAAGACATGTTTTTTCAAAAAAATGTCCCTGTTGCTTGGATTTGTTCCACAGTCTGTTTATTCTTGTGTTTACATTTCCCCCACTGATTTTCATGTTGGGGGAAATGTAAACATGCTACATGGGGTAAATGTAAACGGGAGACAGATCAAAATGCAAAGGTGCTTTTTGTGTTAATTTGTCAAATTGCAACATAAAGAAAAAAATTCAGTTGAAGCTGATTACAACCTTTTTAAAATCTGCATTGCATGCTTTGTCTGCTTGCTGTTAACAAGTTTTTTAAACTGAAACACCTTCACTTGGTTAGCCAGCTTGTACTGTATCTTCCTGAAGCATAGGCCTTTACGCATGACTTGACCTCATGATATCAAACCTCATTTTGTGGTGTGGATTTGGATCCTGCCTTGGACCTAACCTGGAAGCACATCTGGTCTGTTTCATGTGCAAATGCAGACCTAATTTTATTTCATGCTGAAGGTCTGAGCTGAAGGCACACACAGGCTACACTAGACAGAACAAAGGACTCAGGTCAAGTCAAAGTTTTTGTAATCTGGAGGCCTACCTTGGTACTCAAAGCCTATATTAGGCCTACGTAAAGGACCCACAAACAAAACCACAAAGTTTGGTGGAAACTGGTGAAGATGTAGCCTAGTTCTGGTCTCTCCAGTGACATTTTTTCTTTTTGTTTCTATGACGCCTAATTTCAGAATGCCCAGTACATGTGAGAAGAAGAGAGGCCCGCTCCCATATTCGGTCGAAGACCTTACGCAGGCAGTCCAAATGGTTTCGAGCAGACGCATTACATATCGGCAAGCAGAATATTTTCAACATGCCCAAATTGGTCATTTTTTCACAAAATCAACGGTTGGAAAACGTCGTGTGAGGGGGCCGTCAACCATTTCTTGCCTTGGAAGTTGAGAATCAACTGGAAGGCTAACTGCTGGCGAGAGCACGGTTTGGATTTCCAGTCTCAAGGGAGGAGTTTCTTGATTTTGTTAGTCTACCTTGAGCAGAACAACTCAGGAAATATCAAGGAGAAGATTGGTACCTTGGATTTTTAGGAAGACACCCATAATTTTCACTGCAGAAGCCGGAAGTCCTCCAGAAATCAAGAGTAGATGCATGAGATCCTTTCATAGTTTATCGAGTTCTATTCTGTGAAAGGCTGCAAAGGTGATTTCTGATTTAGTCCCTGGAGGACTTCCCACAGATGATATTCAGCGCAGATGAAAGTGGATTCAATTCCGATCCGACACTTGTGCGTGGACTGGGTGCAAAGGGTGAACCGCTCAGCAGAATTAGTGGAGGAACAGGGCGGTCTACAACAACTTTTTAGCCTGCATTTCGGCATCTGGCGAGTACATGCCCCCTCTTGTTGTGTTCAAGGGGCAAGCAGTGCAACGTTGTTGGATCTCAGAAAGATTTCCAGAAGACCCTTTATGCTGCGACCTCAAACGGTTGGATGGGGGAGTTTATGTTTATGTTGAGTTATGGAGTTTATGGGAGTTTATGTTCTAATATTGGCTCACTTATGGATTCATCCCCTTTGTGGATGATCAACGCAAAGAAATTCAATTTGGAAGGGAAGGCTGCTGTTCTCATATTTGATGGACATAAAAGCCACATAAGTGCAAGAATAATCGCCCTTGCCATGCATCACAACATTGTACTGGTGAAATTTCCGAGCCACCTAACCCATTTGATTCAGCCAATAGATAAGTCGGTCTTTGGGCCAATGAAGCAAAAATGGGATAAGCTGTTGGTTGATCATGGAAAGAGATTGATGGGAAGGAGCACAGGTTTTCTCAGGAAGGCTCAGTCCACAGAATTGTTGGGTGAGATCTGGAAGGTAATGGTCCAGGAGAATAAGAATGCCATTTTAGGGTGTAAATCAACGGGATGCTTTCCAGTGGACAAAAGCAAGTTTCCCGAGGACAAATTCAAAGGGGACCAGTTGAAGAAGTTCAGGGAATATCAAAATGCAAGTTAGCCAGTGGACCTGATGTCTAATTGCAAGCAGCAGCATCCACACTGGACCAGATGAGCAACTCAACTTCGAAAAAAACAATGTTTACATTTACCTCATTTTTAATCAATGCGCTTAGATTATATGTTTACATTTACCCCGCTATCTCAAAACTTGTGGTTCCTCCTTCAGGGAAGAGCCCAATTTTGAACTGAATGCATTACCACCTTTCGTTTACATTTCCCCCATGCTGGTTTTAGTGTGAACCCATTGGCTTTTAATAGAGCTGTTTACATTTACCCCAGTCAAGTGGGGTAAATGTAAACATCTGGGGCAAATGTAAACAGCAACAATGCAGGTTAAGAAATGAAAAGTGACTCATTTTGCAAGTGTGGTCAGTTTAAGGAAGGACCAAACTTACTTGTGTTGCAATTTGATTTGAAATTCCTGTTTTAGTTTTTTAGCTGGAAGGCCGAAAAGAAAAATTTGCTGTGAGTGTTTACATTTCCCCCAACTGACCCTATAGGCCGGTGGCAGTTACGAGCCAAGAATACAAGTTGTTTGTCAGTATTCTAACGGCAAGATTGGAGTGTTGGCTGTAGACATAAGGGTGCTTAGGTCAGATGCAGCCAGGGGTTTCGAAAAGGCCGGCAGTTGTGTGATAATCTGTTTGTTATCTCTCAAGTGACTGAGTGTGCTCGAATTGAAAAACGTGACTTGAGCATGGTATTTGTGGACATAAAGGGGGCATATGATAGAGTGAGGTGGCATGACATTTGGACAAGGCTGAAATCGGTGGGGGTGTGTGACATGTTTATCGAACTGGTTCAGTCTTTGTATAGTGGCAATGTATAGGTATGACTTCCATTGGGGGGAGATTGTGCTCAATGGGGTGCAGTGTGAATCAGGCCTTCGTCAGGGCTGCCCAATGTCACACCATTGCTTTTTATTTTGGTACTGGGGGAGTTGGAAGAGAGTATCGACAAGCTTGGAGGGCAGTTTGGCTTCAAGTTGTGGGATTGGTCCGGTGGGGGGCATGGCCAGTCCTTCAGGCTACCGGGGTTATTCCTGGCAGATGATATTGTGTGGCTGGGTGAGAGTGAGTCGGATTTGAGGATACTGATGAGTGAGACAGCCAGATTTGGGGCAGAAAAGGGGTGGTTGTTTAGTGAAGAAAAGACGAAGGTTGTGAATTTCTCGGGAAACTGGAAGGGAGATAGAGGCTTGGTTGTTGGGGTTGGGAGATTGATAGGGTGGGATGCTATGAATACCTGGGCGTGGAGCTTTCAGACACAGAGGATTATCTTGCAACATTCAAGCAAGGGCTTAGGGCAAAGGCAAGGAGGTTAGGTGGAATGACGAAAAGTATGGGTAAGTGGGCATTGTGTCGTCCAGAAATGATGCTATGGATGTGGAAAGGTGCTGTGGTGCCAGCTCTGACATATGGTCCAGCGGTATTATGTTTGGGAGCGGGGGTTGAAGGCCTTTTGAACAGTGTCCAGAGAGATGTTGGTTTGAGGGCCATGGGGGGGAAACAGGCTGTAGCTCAATCTGGGTTGGATGGAGAGTGGGCATGTGCAAGTTTTGAGGTGAGAGAAGCTAGAGCTAAGATTGGATACTTGGCAAGGCTGCAATACATGGATCGGGACCGGTTTGCGAAGAAGGTTTTCATGTATGTGCAGGCAATGAGTAGTGGAACATCGTGGCGTTCATGTCTGATGAACGCAGGAGATGACACGGAATGAAGGATGAAGGAGGTGTAGGACTAATGACGATAACCAAGCCCAAAGGATGATTGATCTGACGCTGAGCAAATGATGAAGGATTTGTGACATCACTGCAGTGTGTGTGTGTGGACTGACCAGGTGGAGTGGAGGAGGCTGGATCGTTCCCTTGGAATGGACTGATTTGGAAGAGGGGAAGTTGTTTGTTTTGTTTTTATCATTTCTGTTGGTTGTTTCCGCTTCTTAACCCTCTGGCTGGCGGTGGGGTAGGAAGACATAACCTGGCGGTGTCATGTCCACATGACACCATCTTTTGCACCAAGTTTTTACCTGTAAACCATGCTGCAATTCGATACTTTTTAGATGGACGTTCATTGCTGATGCCTATGCATCATTTTGGCGCCAAAAGCACGCACAAGCCCTAATCGGACCTGCTTCCACACTGCTACCAGTGGCGTGCGGTCCATGTAAGCAGTGTAAGCACTGCTTACACTTGAAAAACATCAAATTTAGAAATATCGCAGTTGAAATTTATAGGAAACGCACATCATTTTTGTCAATAAGGATTTGCCATTTTGCAACGTGCTCCTTGAAAACGCTTTTAGTCGCAAAAATGACCTCAACCCTGCCGCCTTTATCCACTTGCCATACTTGGGAGCTCAGACTATCACATGTGCAGGACAACCCAGCCGATAGTCATGCTATAGCAGTGCCTGCTGTGAAGAACGGAGCCTTGTAAGCAATTTTTAAAATGGTTACAAATCCCATATGAAACGTGTGTCCCTGCTTCTGTTCAATTCTCTGCTCTATTTGCTGTGGCCAAATGAGATCTGGTGTAAGCAATATGAAGATTGCTTACATGCTCCACATACAAACAGAAAAAAGCGAAGAGCCGAAGAGGGGAGGTGGAATTGGTCGGGCGGGGCAGGGAGCGACACGGCATGGCTCACACAGAGGAGCAGAGCCGAGAGGAGGCAACTGCTGTCCTGCCTGCTGAGTGCTCAGCTCGTGTTGTATGAGTTTTGATGACCAGTTGGCAGTGAAGCACAGCATGACAGGCAGGCACTGTAAGCAGAATTGGTTTTGCACACTGTGGCTCCTTGCAGTCAAATATTTTATTTTTCACCTGATTTTGGGTGAATCAAATGAAGTGGCAGGAACTTTTATTTGGCTTTGATGACAAGAAAGAATTGCCTCGAAGCTCGCTTCAATGACTGACTCTAGAATATATTCCAACTACATGCTTCATTGCCAGTTCACTCACCCACAGAATTGTTTTTGAACATGCAGTTCCCGACGAGGAAACTTTCAGAAGAAGAATCGATCGTTTTCAAAAGGCAACAAGTCCATTTGACCTCTCACCATTGCCTTCATTGCAGCCATGCTTTTTGGGCCATGCACATTATCAGACCAAGATATAAAAAGCAACCAGAAAGGCAAACCCCAATATGACACATTCAGCAGTGGCAACAGAAAGTTTGATAACATAACTTTTTTCTTCCCTGAGAAATGAATTTTTGGACCAGTTGTCTTTTGAAAAAAGATTGACTTGTGCCACATGGTGTCATTTCGGCATGGCGAGTTTTATTTCAAAAAGCTCCAGCTTTTGGAGTTTCCGCCCCCAAAACCCCCTGCCAGGGACTCTGCCCCTCTGAAGCCCAGACTCCGCTTTGGGGGCCACCTGTGGCACCACCACAAATCCTTTCTGCTTACACCTCACGAAAATCCACCGCACGCCACTGACTGCTACATGTTATCCACTAGCTTCAGTTTGAACTTGTGGGCCTTTAGATTGCATAGCAAAGCAGTTGGAAAAATTGAAACTTCGAAAATCACATCCAGTGAGTTCGTAGACAGAGAAATGGACCCCCCAATGGTGTTGAAAACGCCGACAAAAGCTCTACCCCTTTCTATATATGGCTTGATGAGAGAAAAATAAAATGAAATGGGAGAAAAATGCACATAAAGATTCTGGTTTCTTTCTCTACCGGCAAAGCCATATGGTGCGCTCATCCTATGAGTATTCAGTTTCCTCAGCCTTTGTGAGGTATGCCAACACCATTATCAATGATTTTCTCCAACAAATCAAGACTGATAATGCATATTTTCACACTTATTTGGTCTTCCAGCATGAATAAGTGTAAAAGAGTATATGTATTTTTGTACTCTTTGACTTCAGAGTACCTGTGACTAACCTTGTCAAGAGTAGTTTTAGGGCACAAAAATGTGGCCACATACGTCATGTACACATGACACCGATTTCGTGGATTTCGCATAGGAAAAAGAAACCAGTTTTTGAAGGCTTTTTCGCCACTTTTCGGCTAAACGGTTCATTTTAGCGCTTTTCGGATGACACCCAGTGCCGGGGGAAGTACTTCCCCGGCACTGGGTGTCATCCGAAAAGCTGACCTTGGCACAAACAATCTGATGATCAAAAAAAAAAGTCAGGGGTCGTGCCCAAGTCCCAAAATTGAGTTTTTAGGAAGTCGTCATGTGTACATGACACCGATTTTTACCCCTTCATCTGTCATTCTTGATGCCTTGCAGCTGGAATTGACATCTGGACTCTTCGTGATTGCGAAGAAGAGGTTTCGGAGATGGGCAAAAGGTTAAAAATTTTTTTTTTGAATTTTTTTGGCAAACCAACCGCCAGCTTATGGCAAAGAAAAGGAGTCATGTGTACATGTCACCGCCAGGTTAAGGGTTAAGGTCTGGCGAAAAGGTCTGGCGAATTTTTTTTTTCAAATTTTTTTTTTCAATTTTTTTTGAAAGTTTTTCTCTCTCGTTGGAAGTTGTTGGCGAAAAGCAGCCAAAAACCATACACTTGGTCTTTGTCTTCGTCTTAAATTTTGCCTGCGCTCGAATTCGAAATTCAATGTGGCCGCCAATTGAGCCATTTTTCGGTGTTTCGATTCTTTTTTGTGTTGTTTCCGACGTTTTTGCGGTGAAGCAGTGGTCTGTTCTGTGGAGCCAGTCGCTAGGTACATGATCTGGACCTCAACCTGCAGGACAGACGGCTGTTTTGTTGCAGGGGGTCGGAAATGGCCGCAGTGGCAAATCTTGTTTTTTCATTCTGGCTTCTGTTGTTTTTGTTTTTTGCTTTCACCTTTGACCCTGCATCGTTATTTTTCGTTGGGGCTTGGCCCCAAGCCACTCATACATCATAAAAAATTCAATTTCAGAAAATGTTCTCTGGTTCCTTCCCATGATTTTGTGCCAACTGGCAGGACTTGCCCCTTAATCTCAAACTTCCACCTGATGCTGAACCTCTCTCACTTCAGGTGAACTTCAGAAATAAGCCAATTTCCACAAATCGAGCTTGACCAATCAGTAGTCCTTTAACATACAGGGCCAAACCTAACCTGCCCTTCTCCACCAATAGTTCTGTATCAGACAACCTAATTAACAATCAAGAAATAAAAAAAAAACAATTAGGTATGTGTAAAATCACAATACGCAATTCAGATGAAGTTTATCATCAAAGAAACTTTTACAGTTTTACATCCATCAAATCAACTCTTGACAAATCTTCTGGCCCTCCCGATCACTGTTCTCTTGCACTTCACTGTCTTGATTCCCTTGGAAATCCTTCACCTCCTTGGTCTCACATTTCACCCACGGCGAAACCCAACTTGAATCCACCAATTCCTGAAAATGGGGTGCACTACTTTGAAACGACTGTCTTGGAAACTGACTATATCACAGAACAGGTTCACGTAAACCATCACCATCAAATGATCTTCTCTGCTTAATGACTGTCCCTTCCTCTCTAGATATATTGGGCCTCTTAACCCTGCAGGCTGCAAATCTAACGATAATATCACTCCGTGTAAGGCTCAAGATGCAGCAAACTATATCCACCCAACTCCCAAGGCGGCAACCAAAATCCACTTCTGCTCTGAGTGGAAAGCCTGATCCAGTCCTTTAGGCTTCATCCCAACCAGGCCAAGGATCATCTCAGGGATCCTGTTCAACTCTTCATCATGATAAGGAAAACCCACCACTCCCACCTAGAGGGATAGAAAGAAGAAACAAATTATTAGCACATCCTAACAATCTCCCGTTACAAGGGCATTGTTTCGGTGTAAATAAGCCACAACATATTGTGCCAGGACAGTACTTGGGATGGTAGACCACCCTTGCACCCCTGGTTGCGCTGCCGGAAGATGGCTTAGTGGCCAATTCCCTTGTCTCCTTTGGATGAGACGGTAAACAGGACGTTCCGTGTGCAGCATCACACTGCGCACGTTAAAGAACACCTAGCTCCAGGTCCAAGGCAGAGGATTGGCAGGTTACGTACACTGCAGAGAAGCCACACATAACAACACCCCACGTCTCCGCTCTGCAGAGCATGCTCTCAGAGTATTAGTAGGTAGGCTAAAACCATGGTCCACCTAAACAAGTTGCAGTTGGCTGGATGTGTAGGTATGTCCTGTCGTGTTTTAACGGACGTTAGATTGAGCCTATTAAGGGTGACGTTTATGAGCCACTGCACAGAATGCAGTTTAGGTCGGCCCAACAAAACAACTTAAAAGTCCTGCATGGGCGGAAACTGGAAGTCTTTAATAATCGATCCAAACTCTGGCAGAAAAATATTGCGAACTTCATCTTATGCATGTGTTGTATTTTTTTGCATCAAGGTTTTTCTCCACCAATCGGAACAAAAAGCCAGGCCCAGTCCAGTAAGCTGCTTTCTCTCTCTCTGATCTCATCTTAATTTGGGCCATTGAAATGGGCTCTGGAAAAGGTGGAAACGGACTGATATGGACAGTCATATGGTTTCTGATCTTGATATTCCTTGCTATCTGGATTGCCTTCTTCTTGTCCTGGTTTTACATAGTTATTCTGCCATTTTCTGCTTGCATCGATGGCTTAACTGTAAGTTTACATGATGGATTCTCATTTGTTACGTTTGTGAGACTCCATCTATTGTTTTCCCTCAGTGTCCTGGCCAGATCTCAAGCTTTGTTTTGCTCCAGAAAAAAAATAATAATCGGCTGTATGCACCAAAGCCACTAGGCCTAACACTAACCCTAAGCTTGAAAATAGTCAATTCCACATTCAGAAGCACCTTTCTAACGATGGAAAAGGAACACTGTTGTGTACAGAAATCAATTGTTCCAACAGAATTCCATGCACAAAATTTTTATGTGAAGAAATCTGTTGGAAAATTTGATTTCTATGCACATCAGTATTCCTTTTCCATCGTTGAGAAAGGTGCATCTGAACATGGAATTGACTTTTTCAAGCTTGGGGTTGGTGGCTTTGGTGCATACGACCGAATGTCTTGGGTCAGGGATGAGGAAACATAATACTACAGTTACATTTAATGGGTGCCCATGTCTTGCAGGGGAGAGGAGGCAAATAAGAATCATGGCTATTATGGCTTATAAGAATCATGGCTATTAGGTATGGCTTATAAGAGAATCACCCACTTTTCTGATTTTATTTTTCATTGGATGTCACTTTCCATTTTTTATTTGGGTTACTTTCTGGTCTATAATTTGATTTTTTGTCAAAAATCATTTTTAATGTTGCCTGGGGCAGGTATTAAAGTTTACAGGTAGGTATTGGACAAATTGACAGCTGCAATTCAACACTTTTGACAATTTTCATATTTGAAGAGCCACAGGTGGTTGTCTCTCATCTGGTTGTGATATCTACTCAGCATTAGAATCACAAGATAACTGATTGGAAAATACTTTTTGGAGCAGCCGGCAGATTTATTTTGAGCACTGAGCAATAAACAATCTGAACACTGTACTCTTGATTCTTAAAATTTGCTACACAGGCATCCATGTTAGGCCTCCGAGGCTACTTACTTGACTACTTCTCGGTTGGGGCTTGGATTTTATTTCAGTTCACTAACTGATGCTGTGAGGCCTAAGTCGTGATGCACCCAAAAAGTGGTTACATATTTTATCTTGTGACCATTGATGAAATTTGACAAGTTGTCACAAATTCTTTGCAAAATGTTCCATTTTCGGCCTGATATTTTTGTTTTTCTCTTGCCTTTGCTTTCTTTTTTGTCGCAAAATCCATAATTTGGCCTTGCTCATTGCGCAGAAATTGAAACTCTGCCATGGATGAAATATCATTCAGAATTTTCTCCAGGTCTGCCATCTTTTCTTCAAAACAGTGTTTTGAATCTTCTACCTTCATACCTCCTTAGATTAAGGAACAACACTTTTTTGAAATCCATGTCCATGTGAAAAAAATTCGACACAGAAGGAAGCAGCATGTGACTGCATTTGATATGTCGTCTATCAGTGATTATTGTTTACTATTGAATGAAAATGCACATGAGAAGAAACACTTCGAAACGTGAAACGTGATTACCTATCGCTGCTCAGCTGCATGACTTGAGAACTATTTTGCTGTTTATTGGCAGTTTGTTTCACCTCTGCCTGATCGCATTTCCTGAAGTGGTTGTTTTTTGCAAGCAAAATATGTATTTTTGACAAAAATGCTTTCAAAAATGCGAGACTGGCAACCAACAATAATTGAATCAAGTTGAAGTTGAGCATCCGAAGCAGGTACCTAGGTATGCAACTACATACCCTAACCAGTTCAGGAAGTCATACCCACACTTGAGAGCTAAAATGTCGCCATTTATAAAAATTTCTGCAGAGTAGGTACCTGTACGTGACTGATTAGGTGGGTAGGGCTTTGTGTTATTCTGTGATTGCATTGCATGTGAGATAGGTAGGTACCTATGCATCTTTTAATTTTATGAAACTAGGACCGCGTGTTCAGTCACGGATAGGCTGTGCGGACCGATTATTTGCTGGGACCGCATGTTGTTGCATGGGTTAGTTC
>JASGXE010013042.1:0-12499 GCA_030068105.1 Sinentomon sp. SZTP_YWyxl
ATTTCCGAATTTATTGCCGCATGGAGTGCCGTAAACTGGCCGGGATGTATTCGAGGCAGCAGAAAAGGCGACGTTTTTTTTTTTCACAGAAAAAGCGCTTTTTTCACGAAAAAATACGACTTTTTATAGACCAACCAGGGGCAATAAAACCTGGGTCGAGAGTCAACGGAAATTAAACTGAATAAGGAACTGATTGTTCCTTTATACAATGCCTGCCAAAAGCCTTCGAACAAAGGAGTTCGTTCGCATGAGCACCTTCCAGAACCATTGGCAGCATACGGCGCGAAATCTCATACGGCGACTACGGCGCGAAACGCATTGCGTTGTGTTTACGCGTAAACCAGCATCAAACTCAGTTGAAATTGGCGGACTCTGAATTGGCCCGACATGTGGAATTTCTCATTATTCGTAGATTTTTGGCGGACTTTGTAAGAGGCATCTCCCAACAAAGTTCAGGCGCCATTTCCGATCAAACATCAATCTGATTCGTGCTCAACTTAAAAAGTTTGAAGAAACGGTGGTACACCCTAAATCAGAGGTTTCACTTTTAAACACTTTTATGACACCTATTTGCATGGTCTTAGATGGAAGTGCTCTTTTATAGGGATGTTTTTGGAACATGATGTGTGTTTTGGGGCGATATTTCCTGTCACAAATTTGGAACACATTCGCGATTTGGAGCACATCGAATGTTCCAAATCGCTTTGTTTCAAATTTGTGAGAAGAGAAAATGGTTAGGTTAGGTTAGGCGTTGCAAAAACGTTCAAAAAGATTTTTCTATAAAAACAATTTTTGTAGGAAATTTCCCTGTCGGATCCGGGAGCATGCCTGTCAGGCTTTAGTGCGGCCTGTTGCTGAATATGCAACTTGTGCATGGGATCCTCGCACCTCTTCTCAGACTTGCATGATTGAACGCATACAACGCCACGCCGCCCGTTTGTGGCTGGAGACAACAGAATGATGCAATAGTGTCACTGAAATGATTAAAAGTCTTGGGTGGAAAACTCTAACTGTGAGGAGAAGGGAGCAACGTATTTACGAAGGCTCCTTTCATATTCTTGTTTTTCGCTGGGGGATGGGGTGAATTTTGTGCCACATCCGATTTCTTTCTTTTTTGCTCGCTGTGATCACTTTCTCAAAGTCCGGCCACTGTCGTTCAAAAAGGACTTTCGAAGTTTTCCTTTCTTGGGAGAGCTGCGTTGAAGAATGGAATGTTCTGCCAGCCACGGTCCTTTGTTCCCCCCTGACGGTGGACACTCTTCGCCGCCGTCATAGTTGTCCCAGTGGCGCCAGGTCGCTTTTTTCTTGTTAATCCTATACTGATTTTTTCGTTCTTATGGTATCTTTTTTCAGTGATCACTTTTCCTTTCTTATACCCTTTCATTGTTTGTTTGTGCGAAATAGGTTAACACCCTGAAAGTACTGATTAAAATTCAAAAAATAAATCAAAATTCCGGTGGCAAAAGAAAGGTGCTCCTAACGGAAACCTCAGATTTAGTGTAGAGTTCTCCTCAATTTATTGTAAAATATCCTCAACTTCAGCATTGTTTTGTCCTCAGGAGGATAGCCTCAACTGTTGGGATATTTATGACTTGACTGCTTGAGGGAACACTGAAGGATGTCCTCAATAATTGTAAGGGCCACTGTTGTGTACGATTTCTGATCACAATGTGGGAGGTCTGTTCTGAAACTCATAACTATTTTCACATCCAAATTACGCCGTTTTCATTCGTTTGTGCTGGCGATGGAATTACCATTCACATTTTCATGTGAAACATTTAGAATGTTCAGATCAAGGTTAAGAGAATCATAGGTTCAGATTTTATCAAAAATTTGATGCTGCAGAAAGTAAAGATCCTCTTTTATTATCGGGTCGAAATCTGACAACTCCAGAATGCTTTGTTGCAATCTGGCACTTTAATTTCTGCCGCCTGCATGAGAGTGAAAAAAAGAAAACAAAATTTCGGAGGCAACAGATACTCGTATGGATAAACATATGTAAGAGAACAGTGATTCCGATATTGACATGGGTACAGTTTGTCCAAAAGAAATTGAACGCTGCACATACAGATGCAAACGTACTGGTTTTTCGTGTGAAAAATGCGTGGAATAAAATCTGAGTGAAGGGCTCAATATATATCATCAGCACCATCTGCATACATTTCACCTCGATCGTTTCTTATCCATCAGTTCCAATTTCTGCAGCCACACAGCATGACATCAAAAGATGACAGCCTGCACTGCAGCTTTCTTTTGACTAAATTTGAAAGCAGTTCCCACTTCAAAGAGAATGGAAAATGAAAGATGGTTTTACGAAGCATAGAGTTACACCTGCAGGAGCATCATTTCGGGGGGTAGGTGGAACAACTGCCCCCTGACGAATAATGCCTCCAGCGGCTCGTTTGCCCCCTGGCATGTGCATTTGGTTTGCTCTGAAGGGAAATTTGCCCACAAGAACATGAAAGGTGCACCCAAAATAAACCCAAAATTTCTTCAGCCTCTCGGGGCTTTGCCTTTTGGAATTCCACTGGGGCTCGTCTCCTAGATCCCCCGATTGGGTCGGCGGCCAGCTCCTTCCCTCAACAGAAAATAAAAAGAATAAGATAAAAATAAAAATAAAATGTGGAAATTAAATGCAGAACAAAAATAAAAAATATCGAAAAAATAAAATGAAAAAACAAAAATAAAATGAAGAACAAAAAATGAAATGCAGAAATAAAACAATTTAATGCAGAAAGAAAATTAAAATGCAGAAACAGAAAATAAAAGAGCATAAATATAAGCAAAATGTGGAAATAAAAACAAAATGCAGTAACTGAATAAAAAATAGAAACTATCGAAACAAAAAATGAAATGCAGATGCAGAAATAAAATGCGGAAGCAAAAATAAATTGCGGAAACGAAAAATAAAAAAATAATACTACAAAAAAACGAAAACAAAATGCAAAATGCAAAAACAAAAAACAAGACACAAGACACAGAAACGCAAATAAAATGCAGAAACAAAATGAAATTTGGAAACAAAAACATAATGTTGAAACAAAAATAAAATGCAGAGACTGAAGTAAAATGCAGAAACGAAAACAAAATGCCGTCAACCCTAATCACCGTTGAAATAATTCACTCCATAGTATCCCGCGTTGGGATGACCTGCCGTATTTGCAATAATCCTAACCCCAACCCCAATCATGGTAAATAGCAATTTAATGCAAACAATTCTGCTGTGAAATTTTATATCTATAAACAAAAATATTCCTTTTTAATTGCTGAGAAAGATGCATCTGAAGGTGGAATTGACAATTTTCAAGATTAGGGTTTAGGGTAAGGGTAAGGGTTAGTGGCTTTGGGGAATACTGCCGAACGATTGCCTCAATGAGCCATTATTGAATAGGGAATTACAACTTGTGACTTTATAGAATTGGCATTTCCTAATATGGCAGCAACCTCTCAGCAACCTCAAATCCTTTCATGCAGTTTCGCTAAAGGAAATCATAAACAAGCCGCAGTCATTGAAATTTCCCTGTCAGTGAATTATTTATGGGACTGCAGTGTACCAAAAGCCAAATGGAAAGAAAGTATCATTCTTGGAGGGGGCCTCGCAACAGAACTGAGATTAAAAGGTCCAAATAATCCCTTAATCTTCAAAAAGAAAGCGTCAAAATATACCGCAAATGCAAGAAATAAGATATGCTGCCGCTGGCCTAAAAACTTTTCAAAGTTTCTTTGCGCGTAGACTAATCCCCTTCAGGAACGCGATTCAGCGAGGTGACAGACAGGTTAGGGGAACCCGGACGACGGGAATCCGCGACTTTTAGTTTCCGACCGGATGACTTTGAGAGACGCGGCGCAGCAAGCTCCCGTCTCTCCCACCCTTCAGGGGTTGTAAATCCTCAGACGAGGGCTTTTTGATTCCTGACCGGTCTCCTACGAAATTCCTTCTCATTTCCTTCTGCGACAAAACAATCTCCGCGGCAGAGAACTGCACGCTGCGGCTGTCACCGTGACTGCCAAGGGTCCGCAGTGGCTTGTTGCGATGTTGGGTCAAAGCTGATGATGTCTAAGGCCTGCGTACACGCTTCGGTTTTTGTATGCACCTCTTCGCATGACTACCGATGCATCACGAGTTGTTACCCCACATTCATGGTGAATGGAGATGCCATGGAGATGAATGGAGATGCCTCTCCATCCACCATGCCACATTCTCATCACAAATAAAAATATCAGTGCGTGGAAACGGGTGAAGGTTACAAGACCCTTGAGTTCCAAGCCAAAGCTGATTTCTCCGTCAGTTCATTTTGAGGCTCATTTTGGTGGTCATTTTCCTCTCTCCCTCGTGATCATTTTGGATTCATTTTCCTCTCTATTTCCTCTCTCCCTCGTGATCATTTTGGATTCATTTTTCCTTTCTATTTCTCCTCTCCCTCGTGGTCATTTTGGATTCATTTTTTTCTCCTGTCGTGATCATTTTGGACTCATTTTTCTCTCTCACATCTTGATCGTTTTCGGTGTAATTTTTTCTGTTTCCTCGTTATCATTTTCTGGTTCGTTTTTTCCCTCTAACCTCGTGATCATTTTGGGGCTGTAATGCCAAAAATTCATTTTGTCCCATGTTTATACGTAATGTGCTCAATTTTGGCCGACGTTGCATAATTGGTGCTTATTATGGTTATAATGGTTCTCTCCGGCTTTTCATGAAGATAGCATCATTTCTCTTTTTTGAACCATTTTTGGTGCACATGCTACGAATAACGCCCTGCTGTCATCTAATGAGCATCTAAGGTGCTCATTTTTGTGTACATCTTCTTACATCAGGCGTTCAAAATGGTGTCCAGCTCAGAGAGGTTTTTTAGTGAGCAAATTACATAGGAGACAAAGTCTCATATAACGATCAAATCCTGTCAAAGAGATTGGCCAAACTTGATGAGAATTCAGTCGAGGAAGTGTTTCAAGGGCGTTGCCTTGAACTTTGCATCGAACTACTCTTGTGGCTATAGTGAGAGATATTTATTTCTACATAGGGATTTAGATATAGATATATTTTTGTGGATCATGGAGGAAAAGTACAAACAGTGGAGATCCAGTACTTCTCGTGGGGGGAGCTATGTTCCATGATCAGGCCGCAGGACCGGGATCAGTCCCCAGAAGGGTTCCAAAGGACTGTAATAAATATCTTCTTAATGGCTGGTGAATGCCACAAGCCTTTGACAGGGGCAGGTTGGACAAGGAGTCCCGAAGAGTTTGAAGAAAGTTTGAAATCCGGAGGTCGATTTGGACGCATGTTGTTCCATTGCAAAAAGTTCAACAAAAAAGGAAGGGCGAAAGGAAGGCCCCTTTGACCCCTGGATTGGTCCTCTCACTTCGGTCACATTAGTTTCATAAGCCTCTGTCCCGAAGTTCTTCTGAACGGCCTCTGGCGAACTGAAGCCATTTTCGTCTCTGAGAATTCTTGGTGTCCAAAGCTTCTGCATTGCGTACTTCACTGGACATGGAAGAGATGAAGGCATCGGCAGAGGTAAACTCCACTTTCGCCGAAAGAAATTTCGCAAAACCACTCTCGCAGAAAGGAAATTCGCCGAAAGGAAACTCGCAACTGGTTTTTTGACAACTAACAAACTTGCAAATGGTTTTTTGGCAACGGACACATTCGCAACTGGGACTTTCGCCGAAAGGAAATTTGCAACTGGTTTTTTTGCAACCAGGAAATTAGCAAATGGTTTTTTCACAACTGAGAAACTTGCAACCGCTTTTTTCGCAACGGACACGTTCGCAACCGGTACTTTCGCCGAAAGGAAATTCGCAACTAGCAAGATAGTGAGTCCTCTGCGAGAAAATTGCATTGTTGCGTCATCATTCGCTGTTGCCTGCCGGTAGAGCGGCGCTCACGTCAACAGTTCATCCATAACGTTTGAAGGAAGACATGCGAGTGAATGGCGGACCGCGCTGCGATGCCCACAGAAAGTTAAATATTTCCTGAACAATCCCACGGATTTTGAAGTGGTTGAGCATGGTGCAAAGCTGAAAAATGAGCGCTTCCACACATGTATAATGATCCCAACCTTTCGTCGGGTAAAACTCCTAAATCATTCGAGTAACAAAAGTGCTCAAGTTTCGATGTTATAAAATTCCGGGTTCCTGCCAGGTATTTTCAAAGATTGTGCAATTTTTTCCGTTACAACATGGTTACCATCTGCGGAAGAGTTGTAGAGGAAGCCTTCTAGTTTCCAAAAATACCAAAATCGTTGAATTTGACCACCATTTGGCAATTTTATCAACAGAGCCAGCGCGACATGGCAGCATCGTTTTGTCTTTGAGCGGGGAAGAGGCCGCGGCTCCCAGGGATTTCAAGGGAGTCGCGGCCTATTCCCCGCTCAAAGACAGAACGATGCTGCCATGTCGCGCTGGCTCTGTTCATAAAATTGCCAAATGGTGTTCAAATTCAACGATTTTGGTATTTCTGGAAACTAGAAGGCTTCCTCTACAACTCTTCCGCAGATGGTAACCATGTTGTAACGGAAAAAATTGCACAATCTTTGAAAATACCTGGCAGGAACCCGGAATTTTATAACATCGAAACTTGAGCACTTTTGTTTCTCGAATGATTTAGGAGTTTTACCCGACGAAAGGTTGGGATCATTATACATGTGTGGAAGCGCTCATTTTTCAGTTTTGCACCATGCGCAACCACTTCAAAATCCGTGGGTTTGTTCAGGAAATATTTAACTTTCTGTGGGCATCGCACCGCGGTCCGCCATTCACTCGCATGTGTTTCGTTTCTGTCCGTGGATGATACCCCCTTTAAACGCCGCAATCCAGCAACACACAGTTTGGCAACACGAAGATCCCGGAGTGACTCCACTTCTTCAGGAGGTTTAAGTTTTCAATCGGAAGGAAATGTGGATACGCAATATTCGGGAACATTATTAGTCTTAACAGGCGGTTATCAAGCAGAAGGTGGACAACAAGCAGCAATGCGGACATCAGCCAGCAGTTTGACAACAAGGAATAGTCAAATGCGCAGGGGGTTAGATGAGGTTTGGTTAACGTTTATTAAGAAATAACGAAAAGAGGCCGCTAATCACCTCCTGGAAGAGTTAAACCAAAGGCAACTGTCCTTTGTAAAGTTTTACCAATCCAATCGCCAAGAAAGTTTGAATTGTGGACGAGGGGGAATTTGAATGGGATTTGGAGCCATAAAAGTGCGAGACTGCTCTGTAAACCTTCAAGAGTGGGGCAAAAAAAGCAATCATTATTCGGAAATGACAACGAAATAACAATGGAAAAGGCGCTGCTCTTGACAAGGCTAAGGACGGATCGGCATCAGGAAAACCTCTCACCGAAAACCGACACGTCTAAGCTTACCACAAAGGCAAGGAATAACCCGTCAACCAAAGCCTGTTTTCAGAGGCGGTCTTTCTATTCCGAAAGCGCAGGAAAACTTGTGACAAAAGCCAAAGAAAAGGCACAACTGGAACAAAGCCCGTTCGCTTCTGAGGCTTTCAGGTCGACATTGCTAATCCGCATTGCGTACAGAAAGGAAAACTCTTTGGGATTATAGAGGGCATCTTTGAAACTATATTGTGGAAACCCCATTTCTCACGCATTGCAACTATCCTCGATCTCTCAGGTTACCCCTTTCCTAGAATAACACAGTAGATCCGCTTTAATAAATCCCAAGTCAAGTGTTGACAGCATTGGAGGACGGGACCATTGTTGACTTGTGCACAGTCTGTCTTTTGATAGAGCGCTGTTTACTGCAGCATGGAAAGACGATCAACCGGACACTGACTGTTGTTGAAATTTGAACAGTAAGGCGTTGAAGGAGCGCTGACGACTGCACCACAGAAAGGCAGTCGGCAGGTCATTGACCACTGACTAAGAGACGCGTGTTTTACCAAAAGACGATAGACCGGTCTGTAGCCAATCTTGACTGATGCACATAGTAAGACATTTGAAACACCGCTGCGTTGACTTCGGCACCGATAGTTATTTGCTGAACCGCTGTTGAGTGGTGTACAATGAGACGTTTGAAAGTCCTCTATTGATTGCGAGCAGCACTGAAAATGAAGCGACCGATCATTGATTATTGTTGACTGATTCACGGTCAGACGTTTGAAAGAGTGCTGTTGGCTTCGGAACCGTGAAACAAACACCCGTCATTGGCCATCATTGTTTACTGATACACAGCTTGACCCCCGAAACGGACACTGATTTGACTGTAGCACCAAAAGGCAATCGAAAATGTCTTTGATCATTGTTGACTGATGCACATCAGTGTAAGACTTTGAAATGACCGGTATTGGTTGTGGCACGGAAGGGCGATCGACCAGTCATAGACGGATGCATATATGAGTTAGACGTTAGAAATGACCGGCACTGGTTGTGACTTGGAAGGGCGATCGACCAGTCATTGACAATAATTGTGTGATTGATATACATCAGTCAGACGTTTCAAATGACTGGTCTTATAGTTGAACATGAAAGGGCGATCGACCGGTAAATGACCAAGGTTGAGTGATTCACAGGCAGACGCTTGAAAGACCGCATTTGACTGCAAACTGAAAAGCTTTGTACCTATACTCGTATTGCAGTGGAGACTTGGTTTATAGAGAATTGCTGACGTCCATATACTGGATCGCGATGCCACTGATCATTTCACATCTTCACTGATACGGAGCCTCAGGTGTCAAATGCAGGTGCAGGACTCCATGGGAAAACGAATACATCAATGTCGCAGGCCGACGAATTTGGATCCCGTCGCAATCATTCAAATCATGAAGTTCCAAAGGCTAATTTCTTTCTTCACCGTTTACAGTTGTATTTGGTTTGCGAAGCTGACACCGTGTTTCACCGTCCGGAAGGAAAATACGTCAGTCAATGTAAGGAAAAACTAACAGATTTCGTCAACTGGAAAATGCTCTTCCCGATTAGCTTATCCTCGCAGAATATTGAATCCGCTTTTCCCGCCTTTGTCTCTGCGCCGCACTTACTTCAACTCCAGAGACGGCTTCTCGACAGTTTAGGACTGGATTTTTGCACGATTCAGCGAACTATACGGGGCTTATCAAAAGTCCTCGAACATAGGCGATATGTCAAAGGACTTGTTATTACAGAGCGGCCATCTAATTTCAGCAGGCGTCTTGGTGCCAATTCACGCCTCACACGTGCATCATGATTGATTGATTGAATCACTGTATTTTGTGGGGGTTTCCCCACTATCATACATAAAACGATAACACTTTTGCACAAAAAACAATAAGAAACGCCCATAATCGGGAAAAACATCACGAGAAACGGGGCAGACAAATTACAAACAAATTATGATGTTTGTGGCACATGCTACCATTGAATCTAAATGGAGCCTGAGTTAATTATGAACTCCTATGTTCGAAGACTTTTGACAAGGTGTGTACTCGTATAAGGAGAGTCCCATGCCGATAAAACACGAAAAGGCGCAGGTGAGTCGTTTCGAAGGACAGGGGCGTCTGCTACCTGACGAGAATTCCCTATAAGAGACTCGCTTGCCACTTGGCTTACGCTTTTGGCTCGCCCTGGTGAAACATTTGCCGTCCAAACCGCCCAAAAAGAAACATCACGTCAAAAAGTCTTCAGCTTCTGAGAGTTCCGCCCACAGGCTTCCGAACTGAGTCGGTGCCCATGCAGCCCCTTCCACAAAGGATGCCCCCTTTCGAAACCCTGGAATGACGCCACTAGGAAAGAGGGAACATTTTCCATTGCCTGTTTTGAGGCATTGAATTTTGTCCGATGGATACATCCTTCGCAACGATGGAATATGGTTGGAAAGGGGTTGGGCATAGAAATGAATTTTTTGCGACACAAATCCATATTCATTGAATTGACTTTTGAGTTGACGCAAATTTGTCTGGACAAAAAGAATTTTATCGCTTTTTTCGTGGAGCTCCACTGTATTTTGCATTGCAGCAATCAAAGTAAAGTTTTAAAAATTACACTCGCTCCATTTTCCCGGTACATCATAGATCCGTCTAAAAAGTCAGGCATATGAACAGACATATAGGCCCATTTGGTTCCCGTGTATACACAAGTCAACCCAGTACAGTGGAGGAATTTTAAAGGTCTGGTTAATGCAGAGTGTTATGTAATACAATAATGCTTGCACCTTTACGCCTTGCACGAGTGTTGAAGTTTTGAGGCGCGTATGCCATTGATTCTAAATGGCGCTTGAGTTAACAATGAACTCCTGTGAAAAATCTAGAATTTTGGTGTGTATACGGTACGATCCAGTTCAAATTCGGCGATAGATTTTCGAGGTAAAAAGCACTGAAAACAAAAAATGGCCCACGTGTAGCCATAAACAACGCATAATCTGCTTTGACATTCACTCGGGATTCCTTTTTTCATTGAAACGATTCTCTTCAAATTGCATGCGTGGGTAATGTGAATATTTGGCTCATTTGCGGGTTCAACAATTGAAATGCGGTCAGGTCGCATAAATGGATGCCAAAATCGTTATCTGTTCGCGAACAAGCGTGACAAGCGTCCCTTTTGTGGTAGTGGATGAAAATATTAACTATTCCCAGATTCCCACTCTCTACAATGCAAAAAAATTATCGGTTATAAAGGAATGCGCCCACTGCAGTAAAAACGTTGGCATTCGTGTCGAGTATTGTGATTTTTTGTTGAAAATCCACTGTTTTAGAGTGTCGAAAATGAGGTTTGGGCATGGATTCTGTTGGAATTTCGCAACCAAAAATGGTTTTCGACAGACCCAATATGGTTTTAGTCAGTCCAAAATGGTTTTCGTCAGTTCAAAATGGATTTCACAAGTCCAAAATCGTTTTCGCCAGTCCAAAATGGTAATCGTAATTTCAAAATTTGTTTTTCGCCAGTTTAAAATGTTTTTGAAAAATCCAAAATGGGTTTCGTATGGTTTCAAAATAGTTTTTGTCGGTCCAAAATGGTTTTCCCAAGTCCAAAATCTTTTTCGCCAATCCAAAATGTTTTCCGCCAGTCCAAAATGGTTTTCACCGGTCCGGAAATGTTTTTTAACTCGGTTACGTTGCAAGTATTTCGTTTACTCTGTTGGTACAATGTTTTGAAAAATGCGACCATGCTGATTAGGTTGATTTGATTTACCCATTCCAGCTTAGAATGGTTGGGGTGATTTGGGTGTGTGAGACACCTTCAGGGTTGGGGCTCCGCCAACCTTCAGCTCTCTTATCGCTGCTTCCAGCTGAGCGAATTTCGCTGAAAAACCACCCTCTCTTGTCGCCCAACACCGGCCATCTCCAACCATTTCTCTCCTTTATACCCCGACAAGTCGGGATCACCCCATCCTTTCATCTAGGCATATTAATTGTTTCACCGATAGCTGCCAGCAAAACAAACAATTTCTACAAAATGACTCCGCATTTGAAATGAAGCCAAAATTAACATGGAGACATCTGCATTGTTGGCCTCCCCAAATACTCCGTTTCATGTTAAGAAAGAATATTCATTCGTGAAGTTCCTGTGCCAACATTTTCGGACAGCATGACGTCACGTCTGGGATACGCTTGTTAAAGCAGAGCATAAAATGAATCCGATTCACTCTCTCATGCGGAAGCAAGCAACCCCATTGAACTCACATGGAAGTGGCCAAAAAGGTTGTCTTCCCAGGGTTGCCCAAAAAATATGGTGATCACTGGACACCTGGTTATACCTCTTGCATGTCCCTTTAGAATATATTTCAGCCTAATCAACCTAACGTATCCCGGCCTATCCTAAGCTATCGCAACCTCTCCTAAGCTATCCTTACCTATCCTAACCCAGTCTAGCCTATCCTTATGTTATCCTACCCATACTATCCCTATCCTAACTCATCCTACCCTTTCCTTACTATTCTGAACTGTCCTGACCTATCCTAACTTATCCTAATCTATCGCACCCTTTCCTAAACTATCCTATCCAAGCCACACCTATCCTAACCTATTGTAAGTATCCTAACCTATCCTAATTCTATCCTAGCCCTAACCAGCCTGACCTACCAAACTAGTCCTAATCAACGGTAACATTTTCCAAACTATCCTACCCAACCAAACCTATCCAACTCTCCTACCCAACCAAACCTATCCCACTATCATAACTTATAAAATCTAATCTATCCTAACCTATCCTGATACCTGTCCCAACATATCCTCACCTATCCTGAGGGTGAGATGCAGTGGGGAATACGGCCGGGTATTACACGTGAATGTTTTTTCTTTTCATCCATGCAATAGATGCCATTCATCGCAATTCAATCGGACTCATATGATGATTCAGTGATATAGTTTGTACAACACTGATTACTTTTTGACGTGTGAAGTTAGTGAGCCGATTCTGTGTGCTTTATGACTTTTCATCTATTGTAATGTGGAATGACTAATTTTATTAACGTCATCTATGGCGTGCTTTCTGAAATCATCGATAGTTCCAAACACACATCACAAGAAAGGTGCATCATATAATCGTTCATCACCCTGCAGGAAACCACAGATATGTA
>JASGXE010013043.1:0-13214 GCA_030068105.1 Sinentomon sp. SZTP_YWyxl
GTTGACTTGGATACAGGATCCGAAGTCGAAGGCTTCGTCGTCAAGGATGTGGAACCCATTCCGGAGTTGAATCTTTCCGCTATCCGACTGGAGCATCGTGCTACAGGAGCAGACTACTTGCACATTGCCAAGGATGATCAGAACAACACCTTTTGTGTCAGCTTCCGGACCCTGCCCACAAATTCGACTGGTGTTGCTCACATCCTGGAGCATACGACATTGTGTGGAAGTCAAAAATATCCTTGCCGTGATCCTTTCGTCAATATGAGAAGTCGATCAATGGCAACCTTTATGAATGCATTTACTGGTACGGACTACACAATGTATCCATTTTCAACGGAGAATCCAAAAGTAAGACCACCATGGTGTGTAGGCTGTCAGATTTCATCAACAGCGTTTTTCAGGCCAGCAGGCCTCACCACTTTTTTTTTTTATGAAGCAAGACTGATGGTCATTTAAATTATCATGATAAAAATCTTCCTTGTGCTGAATTCTTTCAAGCGTGGTTAACTTATAAGTGATTAACTAAAAGTGCACAACTGTTAGTTTTGTTCTTCTGGGCTATGATCATCTTTCTGTCGAAGTTAAATTTAACGTCTTAACAGAGACAAAAGAGATAATCTTTTGCATTCTTTCTACTTGTTTTTATTACTAATAACGTAACAATGAGTTAAATTAACCATGGTTAGTTTACACCAGATTTCTGTGAGTCCTATTGCATGTTGTTTTGA
The DNA here is from genome assembly GCA_030068105.1 of Sinentomon sp. SZTP_YWyxl. NCBI lineage: Eukaryota > Metazoa > Arthropoda > Protura > Sinentomata > Sinentomidae > Sinentomon > Sinentomon sp. SZTP_YWyxl. Next base: position 732 of record JASGXE010013043.1, read on the forward strand.
CTTCACGCCGAATCAATTCCCGTTCATTTTGTCCCTCTTGTATTGAGCCATCGAGACCAGGGGGGCCATTGACACCCGACAGAGGAAGGGCCATATTTCAGTCACCAAAACCAAATCAATTCAATGATTCACTTCTAAGTCAAGAACACTTTTTCTGATTTTCTCAAAAACCTATTTTTTGCAGAGACAATCCCAGGAAAGCAGCTTTTCACAGGAGATGTTATTTCGGTGATTTCAGATTTTATGCTAGATAAATGTTAATCATTCCTTTTCGGCATTGCTCCAGTTAAATGTTATTCCAGCCAAACCTGCTTGGAAGAAGTTAATGTCCCCCAGAGATTTTCACATTAAATGTATGGATAATTTAAAATTAAGGCAAAATTCATGTTGCACAAGACAACATGTCTTGCAAAGAATGGTTTGCAATCTCCTCTCCAGCCAAATATTGTGAAAAGTTTCAAAAGAATTCTAGTTTGTTTTAAACTTTTGTACAGAAAAGGGGAGTTCGGGTTTTCTTCAAAATATGTGTTATTTTTTTTCGTCACAAAATAACTATTAAAGTCCTGAAAATGCAAGATAAATACAAAAGTTGTGTTATGCGATGAAAAATTACGCATGTTTCGATGAAACACTTTTGCTTTGCATCAAACATTGGTGGTGCAAGTTGTTTAGTCAACGTCTTTTCCCACACTCCATGCTGGGAAGGGGAATGTATCACACTTCCTCATTGTATGACTTTATTGTATCACTTCCCCATACAAAGCGTAATGCAATGTTGAAAATTTTAGAATTCAAGATGTGGCCTTAGCAACAAAATATCTTTCGAGTTTTTGCCACTAACATGTTGCCGATTTTCCCAGCCTCAAAATTGCCACCACTTGACTTGATCACAAATATTCCTAGAAAGCTGAAATTTGGCACACTTGATGTCTGGACCATGGGTGAGCAAAATGTTCTTCGATTTGTGATATTTTGCTCCTATTTTAAAATTTGCCTTGCTTTAGCCTTCCGGCATCGCACTATCGCAAGCAGTTGATGTTTGAATGACAATGTCCAGACTTAGAAATCAAAATCAAGATGAACGTTTTAACCTGTATGGTTGGTCATATTTGACCCAAATTTGAACCCTGTTGGTCATTGCTTGGCACGGGCCAGACGAAAAAGAAAACGTTCTTGTGCGACGCAATTACAAGACTGGGAATTGACCTTTGTGGTTCAACTTTGGCAGGAATCAACTTTGATACTAAGACTATAAATGCTCCAAATTTCAGCTTTATTGCCTTCAAGATTACGGAGATTCAAAAATGCTTTCGTGGCCAGTTAGGTCCCCCTCAACAAAAGTTTTCCACTGCTTGGTTGGTTTCTGTCCACAGTCCAACCCATTTACATATTTCTATTTTCAGGACTTCCAAAACCTCATGTCAGTTTACCTTGACGCTGTCTTCCGGCCTCGTCTTCAAGAGATTGACTTCATCCAAGAAGGATGGCGGCTTGAGCATGAAGATCCAAAGGATCGTAACACACCTCTAAAGTTTAAAGGTGTCGTTTTCAACGAGATGAAGGGAGCAATGGCGGATTCACACCAGCTGTTTTTCATGGAGATGCTCAACCGCATGCTGCCAAGCAACACTTATGGCTTCAATTTCGGTGGTGAACCATTGTCGATTCCCGACCTTACGTTAGAGCAACTGCGGGAGTTCCATTCGAACCACTACAATCCTTCCAATGCAAGGCTCTACACCTATGGTGATATGCCACTCATTCAGCACCTCAAGCTGCTTAATTCCTACCTCGATGGATTTTCCAAGAAAAGCCCATGCGGACTAGTTGGTCTTGAGCGAAAGTGGCAATCACCGAAGGATGCAATCATTTCATGCCCTCCTGATCCCATGGCTGCTGACCCAGATAAACTGTTCACAGTTGCAGTGGCATATTCCCTTTCGGATATATGTGACTTGTATACCACTGGGGTTTTGCAGCTTGTGTCGCAGCTTCTCTCTGATGGCCCAAATAGTCCATTCTACAAAACCCTCCTTGAGCCAAATATTGGAAGCGGCCTTTCCCCTTCCTCTGGGATGGCAAACTTTACCAGGAACACCTTTTATTCTGTGGGTCTCCAGGGTGTAAGTGAGAAAGATGTCAAGATGGTGGAGGCAATCATACAAAAGACTCTGGAAGATGTTGCCAGGGATGGGTTCGATAAGAATGAAATTGAGTCTTTTTTGCACCAGGTCGAGCTCGGAATGAAACACCAGACGGAAAAAATGGGCCTTGGGATCGTGATGTCTGTGAACCATCTTTGGAATCACGGAGGTAAGATAATCGACAGCTTGAAGATTAATGATTTCTTGTCGAGACTACAAAATGATCTGAAGAACAATGATAGATTTCTGCAGGAAAAGGTCCAGCAGTTCTTCTTGGACAACCCACACAAGCTGACCTTGGTCATGCGACCTGATCAGGATTTTGTCGAAAATATAAAAGCTGAGGAGGAAGAAAAACTCTCTTCTTTTATCACAAGGCTAAGTGATTCTGACCGTGATCAAATTTTCGAGATGGGACTGAAGCTCGAAAGACACCAAAGTGAAAAGCCGAACATAGACTGTTTGCCAACCCTGCGAGTTGATGATATCCCAAGGATGGTGAAGCCAACACCTTTAAAAACTGCAGAAATATCCGGTGTTCCTGTGCAAATATGCTTGCAGCCAACCAACGGAGTTTCATACTTTAAAGCCATTCTGGACACATCGGTGCTGAATTCTGATCAACGCCTCCTGCTTCCATTATTCGCCGACGTCCTTGTGCAGATGGGTGCAGGGAACCTCGATTTCCGCAAACTCACTCAGAGGATTGAGTTGAAAACCAGTGGGTTCGATTCTTCTCTGCATCTTTCTCCCGATCTCGAGAAGAAAGCAAATCATCGTGAGGGCATTGTGCTCTCCTCGTACTGTCTCGACAAAAATATCACGGAAATGTTTCTCATTTGGAAGCTGATCTTCAATGAAGTGTCCTTCAATGACGGGAACCGGCTTCAGACCTTAATCAGATCTACTGCAGCAAACCTGGCTAACAGTGTGCTTGAGAGTGGTCACAACTATGCCAGAAAGAGGGCGGCAAGTTGTCTGAGTCTTTTATTATCCAGGGCAGAACTCTATGGTGGTTTATCATTCGTGTACCAAATGAAGCAAATTGCCCAATTGGAAGATGTATCTGGAATCCTTGACCAACTTCGTGGACTTGCTTCTGTGCTCCTGGACAAATCCAATATGTTGTTTGCTCAACACATCACCCAAAACGGAATCCGAACTCATAAGCACATTGGAGTCCAGTTTTGCAGGATTCAGGACTGGTTCCCGCATCAATGCATCAGCAAATGCCTCGGAAGAATTCATTCCCATAAATGAAAAGGTGGTCCATTCGCTTCCAGTCCCAGTGAGTTATTCTGCAAAGGCCTTCCCGACCGTTCCATTCAGGCATGTCGATCATGCATCCCTGAAGGTTCTCTCCCATCTGCTTTCCCGTAAGTTCCTCCATGTCGAGATACGTGAGAAAGGCGGAGCTTATGGAGCTGGCTCTGATGTAAGTTTGGATGGGACATTCAGTCTCATAACTTACAGGGATCCCCAAGTCTTGAAGAGCTTGGAGATATTTGAGAAATGCTCAGACTGGGTGCTCTCGGGGGATATTGGTGATGAGGATATTCAAGGTGCCAAATTGGACGCCTTCAAGCAGTTAGACTACCCGATCCCACCGGGTGAGAGAGGCGTGAAGAACTTCCTGAATGGTCTCACCGATGTTTTGTTACAGGAACACAGGGACAATCTTTTCAAAGTGAGCAGGGAAAGCTTGCGGTCAGTGGCCTCCAAGTATCTCAATTCGCCGCATTATGGCTGCGCTGTTATTGGTGCCCCGAGTGAAGATATGTTGACTGATAATACTTGGAAGGTGATTTCAAGTGACTGATGTGCCTATTTTTAACAAACAAGGAACCGGTGTGTGGTGCTCTTATTTCATTGGGCCAGGCCTGATTGATGTCCAGTTCATCTGTGCATTCACTCATTTACATTAAAATGTCTCGTATTTGATCTTGTGTGCTGCTCACAAAGTGGCCATAATTCAGTGGGCCTGTTTACCAAAAATTTTGGAAAAATGATTTCCAGGTTGTTTCACCAGATGTGAGGGTGCGAGACTAAAGCCCTGTTGGCACACTGCTGTTGATGGTGCTGGAACTCGGGTAGGCACTGATTTCTTTGGATCTTTGCGTGGCGTGGTCACGATGTGCAATTAGGCAACAGAATAAACATGTCCTTGTCCAAAATCCTTGTCATTACTTTCTGAACATAATTTACAAGACCAGCGGCTGACATGTGCTGTCAGCATTCTGTTGGATGTAGTCGAAATGCTTTTTTAATCTCACAGCAAAACGTTGAAAAGGAAAATTGCATCCAAGCACCACTCCATGGAAAAACCAGCTTCAAAAACTTGCAACAAACTTCTCTCTGGTAAAACTCTGAAATCGTTTGAGGACTGGAAGGTGATTACTGTTTCAGATGCGAAAGGATTTTGAATTCCTCACATGAACCACCCTTCAACCTGTGGAAGAGTTGAGGAGGCTTTCAGCCTTCTAATGACATCAAAATCATTGCACTTGAACATTTAACTCTTTTTGTAATGAGAGAATGTGACGCATTCTTGTCTTCCACAGATGTGTAAATGGATATTGCACACAACCGGTGTTGGCAATACTTTTGTGCAGAAAGTCCTCATGATTGAACATTTTGTATCGCAATTGAATGATGGGTCTAGGCATTTGCTGCACTGCCTGCCAAAAGTCTTCATTCATTAATGTTCATCAATAACTTTGGGCCATAAATCCCAAATGGCACCAAGCACAGCAAAATGCATGATCATGTTGCAGAAATTAGATCGACTGCATTGGCCATGTCTCGGTATTTTTGACAACATTCAAAGATTTTGGGTGGTCAGTGTGGGTTTGAATAAATTCCATACAATAATGCATTTTACTGCACTTTGTGCCATTTAAATTAAATGGCTCCCAAGTTCATGATGCCTATATTCGAAGACATTTGGCAGCTAATGTGGCGTGAGTAAGCCAGCACTCATCTTTCAAATGAGAATTCTGAAATGTAAAATTTTCAATTTGTGGGCTTACACGCAAAAGTCCCGGCAACACTGAATGTATGCATCACTCTTTTTGGTGGATGATCTGCTATCGAAAAACAAAAAAATGCTTCCCTGTCGCCTTCTCTCATGCATGATTGACTCAAATTATGTTTAAATTCAATGATTTTGATGTCCTTGGCATGCTGAAATCTTCCTACAGGTCGAAGGAAGGTTACAACAGAAAATATTCATATTCACAGAAAATATTCACAATCATTAAAAATATGAGATAGGAATCCAAGATTTTATCATCTTAATTTCAACTCTCATTCCTCAGTGATTGATTTTGAGATTTTAACCGTCTTGCGAGGAAGTTTAATAATCATGCATGCTTGAAGTCACTGATTTTTCAGCATTGTTGCTCAAAACGTTTGATCAAAATCCATCACCTGGTTCAAGAGACATTCAACATTTTATGGATGGTGCACTGCGACCTGCCATTCACCCCATAATCTTTTCCTCTTTTCTTTCATCTTCTATTTCAAAAATGAAACGTCATGCATTGTGTGCATCAGCTTTGTCTCTTGGAGGCACTGGTTTGGTATGTAAATGCAGCACAGCAGGGGTGTATATGCAGAGGAAGCGCAGATGCCTTGTTTGGGGCATTCCACTCCGTGGAGTATTCCAAGCAAAAAGGCCTTCTTTGTCATGGATGGAGCTAGTTTGCTGAATTATTCCCAGAAATCCGCCCTCACCCAATGGTTTTTCCGCACCATTCCCACATGTGTCCAGGCAGCTGCAATGAGGCACTCTTCAATGGAAAAAGTCCAGATTGCATTCGCAGTCCACCAGATTGTATTCACCTTGTAAAAGTCTGGAAAATTCCAAAGTTACGTAAAAAAATCCATCATGGTTTTCAGTCTATCCTTGCAATTGTGGCCATGCTTTTCAACTTTTATTCTGATGCAGATCATCTTATGCAGTTCAGGTCTAAAGTCCTTTCACTCTGAGTTGGCGTCGTGTCAAAATTTCTTCAGGGATGCCCAACTTGAAAATGTTGCAGATTTGAAAATATGAAATGCGACAAAGAGAAATACTAACCTGGTGCAGTTCAGGGAACGATCAATCGGGTTCTAGGAGCTCAGATACTGAACTTCCAGTTTATCCACATCATCCAACTCAGACGCCAACTCAGAGTGAAAGGACTTTAGTGATCAAAGAAAAAGGCCATGTTAATGATCTGCAAAAACTTTGTCATCACGCTGGGATATACCTAAGTCCCATCCCGAGATCATCAAGAGTGATTTGAAGTCGACCTGAGACGGCTCTGGGTTCCCATTTTGTCCCCTCACCGGGGTTGTTCAAGCTTGACGAGGCGTCTGGTTCCTCCCCATGTCACCATGGCCCATCCTCTTTCAAGTTGTTGATGGAAGAAGCACCAGAGCAATTTAAATAATGTATGTTCTAGTCTTGCTTTTCAGACATAAATAATGAGCTATCTGAGTTGGTATTTTCTTTAAAAAACAATAGTTGCTGGAATGTTTGCCATGGTTGCTTTTTTGTGAGCATGCTTGTATTGTTTACTGGAACCTCGGATGTCAAATTGCAATCCCTCGTGCTGGCTAAAAGTGCAAGTGGTGGATCATGGAGGACATTATCCCTGATGCTTTCTTTGAAGTCTCCAATTATTTCGAAGCAGCACTGTCATTCTTCGAAGAATATTCCTGGATCTTCAACCACTATGCAATTGATTTCCTGAAGGACAAAGTCTACAGCATGATTCCAGATGAGCTGGTCAATTGCCTTGGCTGCTTGCCAAGCGAAAACATTGCAGATCTTCTCAGTGGGTCTGTTTTGGTAAGTTTCTCCTCAAATGATTATTAAAGCTTTTTAAGGAGCTTTTTGCCACAATGAAGGTTGTTTTTCCGCTGATGGCTTCTGGGGGCAGGCCACTCAACTAAAAAGACGGGTTAAGTCATTTATACGGGGGGGGGGGGACAATTGCACGGCATCGGGGAAACATTTTCAGAAAAAAGCTGTACCCTTAGCCGTGCAATTGTGTCCCCCCTTTGGCACCAGCATACGGCACAGGGTGTGCCTTATTTCTCTGGAGGGTGGGTAGTCGGTTGGGACAGGTTAGGCGCTTTGCATAGGTTTCGTTAAGTTGGGTTAGGTCGTTAGGTTAGGTTTGGTTAGGTTAGGTTGGGTTAGGTTTGGTTAGGTTAGGTTTGGTCAGGTTTGGGTTCTCTGTGCATTGTGCCTTTACTCAAAACAACCTGGACCTAATCTAATCCAATCTGACCTAACCTGACCTGATCTCCCTGCGCGATCTCTTATTAAGCGACTAAACCCCATGATTTGCTCAGCCCGCTACAGACACAGAATAAGAAAAAAATAATGCAGGCAGTTTTGCAATGAAAATGCAAAAGAAAACCGTTTGAGGAGAACACAATTGCACGACAGAGAAAAAGCACACCCTGTAGATACCGTCTGCAGAAGCCAACGGGGGGACACAATTGCACGGCAAGTACAGCTTTTTTGTAAAAATGTTTCCCTGTGACCGTGCAATAGTGTCCCCCCTTATAAATGACATAACCCAAAAAGACATAGGGCCCACAAAAACATGCAATGTTGCTGGCAAAGGAAGCACAAAAAAAAACAAATTCTATCCGTAAAGCAAAGCGTAAAATGCCAAAAACACTTCCGAGGGGCATGCAGCGATAACAAAGGAAGCTCCCTGTGCTATTGCTGCGTGTTCCTGTGCCTCATTGTTCAAGGCATCTTCGACTAGATGAAAAAGAGTTCCTTTGTTAGATTGAAAGTGTTTTGTGAGCTTCATTTCAATTCTTTATTCGTTGGAGTTGCCTCCTATTGAAAAATGGCACACATTTACATCAAGAATTATGCACACAAAAGCAAAGGGTAAAACAATTTACAACAAACACATGTGAATGCATATTGTCTCGTGTCAAGCCACCAAATCATGTTGACCGTTACTCCTCTATCGGTTCCCGCTTTCTATAGGCGTTTCATGAGAATATTTAAACTTAGCGGATCCTCAAAAATTTCCGCCGGTAGGTAATTCCACTCAGTTATAGATCTTCCCAAGAATGAAAATTTTCCCACATCTTTACGAAATTGCCTCAAACGTAGCTTAAAGTCATGATCCTTACGAGAAAGATACGTAGGCGGGTCAATAGAAGGGAGCATATCCTCCCACCCTCCACTTTTGCAAGAATTTGGGCTATCCCGCACAGACGAAAACTCCTTCTTCTTTCACTCAATGTCTTCCAGCCCAGCAGAGACAACATCCCTGTCACGCTACTCTGGCGCCTATAATCCGCCAGGACAAACCGCGCTGCTCTGCGCTGGATCTTTTCAACCGCTGCAACTTGTGCGGTAACCCAAGGATCCCAAGCCGTGACAGCATACTCCAGGACTGGTCTTACAAGACTAATATAAGCGAGCTCTCTGATAACTTTCGGGCATTTTCGATAATTTCGTTTCACAAAATATAGCGCCCTGTTGGCTTTTGCGGTCACCATCTGAATGTGGCCCGTCCAATCGAGCTTACAGTTAAATCTTACTCCCAGATAAGTGATTTCCTTCTGCGGGGGGAGCAGCCTGCCTCCTAGAAGGTACTGGAAATCAAATGCACTCGTTTTGGACGACGAAAAGCGGATAAAATTGCATTGAAGAATTTCTTTGAAGAATGTGAATGCTGTGCTTCGCAAGGCACTCATGATTGGCTGCTGTAAGATTGTGATAAATTTCAATTAAAATTTGCTGATGTGAACCGATGGATCCAATGGATTACATTTCCTTTGCTTTGTAATTTGTTCAGTTATACTCATATCTTTTATCTCAGTGATTCATTCAGTTACCTAGGCCTGTTTATCTGAAAAATTCGTTATAACCGACTGGGCCCAAATATTCCGATCTCATGATCCTGCAGGGTCCGATAGTCAAACACTTCTGTTTACGAGTATCTTTATCAACAGCGGTGCTCACATGATTTTACTCCCTTGCATTTGAGCAGAACTGACATTTTAAAGGCATCTCGCTCGCCATTGACGAAACCAACGGTTGGCTTCATCATCGGAGAGACCATCGTTTTCAGTGCAAGCGATGGCTCGGAAATGTCAACACTGTTCAAATGCACTGGTGAATAAATCATCAATGCCTCTGCAGTGTGGGATCCCTTCCGGATTAACCAAGTCGAGAAGCTGGAGAGGGTTCAGAGGCGGGCTGCTCGCTTTGTGATGTTGTTTTACACCCCGGGCAAGCGTAACATCTATGCTCAAGGATTTGGTCTGGGCCCCTCTCGCACTTCGTAGAAAGATTGTGAGGAGTTCGGGCTTTTTTGCGGCTCTTAATAACGTGGGAGGTTGGTCTGGTGTGAAGGAGTTTCTTGTCCCGGCAACATATAAAGTTAGGTATGATCATGACTTTAAGTTAGGGGTAGCATGGACAAGGATGTAAGGATGTTGGAAAGTTTTCATTTGCGGTCAGGACATCAAATGACTGGAACTCACTACCAGCTGAGGTTTTTGGCACTGTGTGTCACATAAATGTGGACCATTTTAAGTGCAACGTCGAACATTGGCCTTTGCAAACTGGCTGAATGATGCTGAAATTACTCTTAGAGTTAATTTCTTCATTGGTTAATTTTGTTTAGTTTTACCGCATCTATGTGTTTGCTCTTGTTCCCTGACAAGTTTAGTGTGCACCTATTTTTAAAATGATTGGTTTCAGGGATGGGTAAATTGGAAATTGGACACGTATTATACGTGACGTATTATACTCACGTATAATACGCGTATAAAACGTATAAAACCAAAAAAAGACATGTGGCACGTAGTTTTTCTCGTAATTTTGAGCACATCGCAATGCAAGTGAGCAAGCAGGCCTAAATTAAAAGAGAAAAGAGCAGCAACAGGATAAGTCTTTTTGTCAATTGCAAAAAGAACACAGGCAGGTAGCTTGATAAATACGAGTCCCTACCAAATGTTGACATTATGCAGGCCTGACTATTGCTGCTGCCTTTTCCATGCGAAATAACTGTGATAACAGTAACAACTCCTTTTTGCCATTGTTGGACTGGTATCATTTTGTGGTCATTGCTTTGTCTGCAAATTTCCACAAGATCAGAAAAGAGCACTGACCAACAAACAAATTCCTGCACAAAATTAGTTAGGTCTGAATAAAAAAATTATATTTCCTTTTGAATATTTTTAATTATATTGAATATGTTTTAACTGATTAGGCATCAATTTATTGTTGTTGGTACCTACTTGTTGGGAGCCCAAAAATTTTGAGAACTACCTAGTTTTTGCCAACATTTGATCCAGACAGAGGGGTCAAAGGGGTCAAGGCATAATGTGCTTTTCATTGTTTGCATTGGGAGCTCAGTACAGTTTTTGGCATATTCAACATCCTCTTTAAAATTTACGAAATTTTTTACCTTTGAGCAGCAGTACCTACCTGCCTTAAGGAACATGCTTTTGAAAAAAGGATAACAGAAGTAAGGTAAAAAGGTAAAGGTGGCATCTTTTTAAGATAAAAATAATGTTGGGAAAACTGGAAAGGGAAAATTGCGTCTCCAAAAACAAAATACGAGTAACCTCAGAGGAAGAGTAGTTTGGAGAATTGCAGGACATAGACAAGTGAAGGTCACGTCATTTTTTCCATTTTCGAATGAGTTTAAATTTTGCACACGGTGTCTTGGATTTACTAAAACATTGCTGCATCTCATTTGGCATAAACAGCACCATTTCTCACCAAACAAATCTAATCCACTCGTGCTCAACATTACTGTGGGTACCTTGAACTTGGAAAACTTCAAATTGTACCTTGAATCTGTTTGTAAACTGAAGGAGCAAATAGTTTAGTTAAGAAAATAAATTGAAGTGTTTTAACTTGTGGCATGGGTGAACCATGAACATCCCATCTTCCCACTGGCCGTATTCATTTTCTACAGATATTAGGCCCAATGTGAGCCATTTGAAAACTAATTCAAGTGCAGACAAAGCAATTCCCAGCATTGCCGATCAGTTGGGCTTAACCCCATAGTGGCATCATCATGCAATGGCTGTCCTCCTTTATTTGCTTTTAAGTCAGAAAAAATGAAACCCATTACAGAGAAAAAAATGTGAAAACATCCAGTAAACGAAAAGAAAATTCCCAGTCCCATTATTTCACAAACATGACGAATCGATTAAAATTGGCTAAATGTCGATTGCTGCACAAGTATTATCTTGACCCAATAGTTTTCTTTAAACTTTTTAATTATCTAAATAAATACAAATCTTACGACTCTGGCAATATGCCCAATCAATTTACCTGCACATTGCACCCCAAAAACATGTGCCATGTGCTGACATCCGCGAAACGTATAATACGTGGGTTTTACGTACGTATAATACTACGTATAATACCGTAAATTTTACCGTATAATACGTGACGTATTATACCTACCCATCCCTGTTGGTTATAGTTTTGTTATCTTTCCATTTCTGTGCAACATTGCAATTTATGTTGTTATACATTGCTGTACCCTGCGGCAAAATTCCCCAAATTAATTAAAATCTATATTTCAAATCCAGGTAAAATAAGATTTTGGGAATGTTTTCTTTTAATGGTTTTTTTTCCAACAAATTTAGGAAGTTTTCGGGCATTTCTTAAAACCTTTGTTACTTTTTCCTTTTCTAAGGATTGGTGGCCACCTTCACTGAAGAAACTTCTCACTGAAAGAAAAGATTGACTGTAAATGTTTGGTCCCAATTTTTAGCGGCAATCTGTGGTGGCAAAGGGGATCTACTTACGCTATGAGACTGAAAAAGAAGCATGAGGTCGAACGACTGGGAGAGTTAATTCATGACCATTGCGAAGCCCATTCCATTTCTAATTTGGTTGACATTGGATGTGGTTTGGTGAGTTGAGTCTCTTGCATCCGACTGTTTGGATTTTTCGAGGAGATAGGTGAAGAGGACCAATGTCCTTGGAAAAATCAAAACCCATTCCATTCCCCGCGACTACTCAAGCGCCAGGCATTTGGCATCGCATTGACACTTTGGACAAGAAATCTCAAATTCCCCTATCTGTCGCTCAATTTAGGGATGTTTTCATGCAGTAACCAGATCTAACCTCTCCAGATTTGAACCTGCTGACAAGCTCTGAAAGTTCAGATACATTTCATCAAAAACTGTGATTAAAATTAAATTACACATTCGAAAGTCAATTTTTAGCATCAAACTCTTTATGAAAAGTACAGAATTGCCATTTTGGTGAAAAATCTGAGGCTATATTTGACTTTTCCACATCTGAAACAGCATTTTAACATCAAAAATGAAAACGAAA
>JASGXE010013044.1:0-12152 GCA_030068105.1 Sinentomon sp. SZTP_YWyxl
TAACTCAAAGACGTGTCTAATCAGTCCTCAGATCTGTTTCTTGGGAAGCCTCTGGGAAAACAGGCTAAAACGGCTCATCGGACCTCCCTCCACCCATGGAAGTTTCTGATGACCTCAGCCGAGTTTCACAAACGATAAATGTTTTTATTTACGCTCCACCAAAACCCTGTGAGAAGTGCTCTAGATTAGCGTTAATCAGATGTTGCAGGTATAATTTTAGCATTGGAGTTAATGGAGAAAATTACACCCGCAACATCAGATTAGCGCTATTCCGGAGCACTTCTCCCCTAGGAAAGAGGTCAAAAATAAAATATGTCTCATCGGACGGCATAGAAATTGCACCAAAAAGATGAAAAGGCCAAAGGCATGATAGGTACATAATTTTGTTTGCATGTTTTTTTTCTTCTTTCTGTTTTTGTTTGAAGTTCAATCCAGCACTAAATATTAGAACGAAGGTTTCACTATGCACCTAAATAGGAGGTAATCTCAACCAATAAATCAACTGCAACAGAATAAGTGCTTTCAAATATTGCAGGATACCCTTCAACGTGCACGAGGAGCCTAAAGTACAGAAGGTGCAAGTAACACAAGGCCGTGCATGATGAAAAAGGCTGAAAATATCATGTATAATCAAAACCCCACTTGATGTTTCCGAAGTCTGAAATGCGTAACTTCCAAAGTTCAGAATTTTTTCCAATTGGGATAAGATCAGAATGTGATGGCAGTTCACAGCTTGTAAACGAACACAAAAAGCCCTCTTAAGAAAGAAGCAATGAGTGGATAATAAGCTAGCCAGAATTGCACTGCAGATCGTCAACTGAAAGTTATTAAATGTCCAAGCAGATTATAAACTTTGTCCTGTTGGAATTGGAACACTACACAGGCACGGCAAGGGCACTGGCTTAAATGTAAAGTGTAGTGAATTTGCCACAAAAACATGAAATTTTCACAGGCATCTCCTAAAAGGGTGAAAATGCTAAATTTCAGAAGTTCTCTGGAAATGAGTATCAAAGAATAGAAACTGATCTTTACGAACCTGTTCCACAATTTTAGCTGACCAGCAGAAGCTGACATTATCACAGCACTGTCACTTGAAAATGACAACACTCTGATTTCTCCACGATGCCCATTCGCATTTATCAGTGACCCATTTTCCATTGTCTTCTTCATCTTTTTCTTCACCTGTTCCTTCTTCCCGGAAGTGTCATCCTTTTTATCCGAATCAACCATACTGATTTGAACCTGGTTCTTTGACAGCAAACTGGCAATCTAAAGGAGTAAAATTTGGATGTCATGTACGAGAAAAACCGAGAAAAATTGCCAACTGATAAAGCAAACATTTTATCCATATTCGTTAAATAAAATGGTACATGAAGAAGAGTTCAGTTCAGTTCAGCCTGGTGGGGTCACCAAACAACAATTGTTCGGTTGCGAAGCAGCAGGAGCCAGGGTTGTTCACTATCTGAAAAGATAAACTATGAGTAATTGAGGTTTGCCGTGAGCATGAATTTTTTTAGTTTGTGTCAAGGCATGAATTTTTTTAATTTGTTGATATAAGTCCCATGTTTGGTTGAGTCTTTCTGTGATCATGAATTTTTTTATGTTGAGTAAAAGTCCTATGTTTGGCTGAGGCTTTCCGTGAGCATGAATTTATGGTTTGTGTTGAGATAAGTCCCATGTTATGCTAATGTGGAGTTCTGGAAGACATATTGGCTCTGCCCACTGCTTCGTTATACGAATCCTGCATCATGGAGAAAAGCATGAAGGCAGGTTACGAATGATGAGGTTGGTAGTAATTTGGCAGAGATCGTATTGGCAACCCATGCAAAACATGGACTCGTCCTGCCATTAAAATTCTTGCCCACTGCTTCCAGTTACGAGTAATCCTGCATTGTGGAGAAAAGCATGAAGGCAGGTTACGAATGATGAGGTTGGTAGTAATTTGGCAGAGATCGTATTGCCAACCCATGCAAAACATGGACTCGTCCTGCCATTAAAATTCTTGCCCACTGCTTCCAGTTACGAGTAATCCTGCATTGTGGAGAAAAGCATAAAGGCAGGTTACGAATGATGAGGTTGGTAGTAATTTGGCAGAGATCGTATTGCCAACCCATGCAAAACATGGACTCGTCCTGCCATTAAAATTCTTGCCCACTGCTTCCAGTTACGAGTAATCCTGCATTGTGGAGAAAAGCATGAAGGCAGGTTACGAATGATGAGGTTGGTAGTAATTTGGCAGAGATCGTATTGGCAACCCATGCAAAACATGGACTCGTCCTGCCATTAAAATTCTTGCCCACTGCTTCCAGTTACGAGTAATCCTGCATTGTGGAGAAAAGCATAAAGGCAGGTTACGAATGGTGAGGTTGACAGAGATCGCATTGCGAAACCCATGCAAACCATGGACAAGTCCTGCTATCAGAATTCTCAGGCTGCCCATTTGCAAGCCTGTAGCAGGGAGCTGCAGAAGTCACTTGACTGAAATTTTTGCAACATGAAATTTCCAGAACTGCTTTGCAAAATCACAGGAATGAACATCATTGAGAGCACATTTCTGGACATGTGCCAAATGCAATGCAAATTATATCGAGAATCCGTGAGGGCTGCAACATGATGGGGGCAAGATATTTTTGCTGGAAGGCAGGAAGAGAAGAGATTGGGCATTCTGATTTTCTTTTGGATTCAAAAATAAACTTCGGTGACAAAGTCAGTTTTTTTCTTT
Source organism: Sinentomon sp. SZTP_YWyxl (assembly GCA_030068105.1). NCBI lineage: Eukaryota > Metazoa > Arthropoda > Protura > Sinentomata > Sinentomidae > Sinentomon > Sinentomon sp. SZTP_YWyxl. The sequence continues at coordinate 2,723 of JASGXE010013044.1, forward strand.
TGGCAGGATGCAATCTTGGAACAACATTATCAATGTTCAAGGCACAAATTCAATCGTCTAGAATTCAGCCGAGAGATGATCAGCAACAGGATTATAAAATTCAAGTAGAGCAAAGCTTAGAAGTCAGACAGCATCCGTGTCATTTGCATTTCCCATGCTAGTTTGTGTGGACATGGTCACTATGGGAAGGATGGGAAAGGGCGAGGAATGCACAACCTTGAAGCAATATCTGCCTATTGTAGGTATGTTCTTTTATAGTTGCAACAAGAGCAGAAAAAGCTCCCCCACGGAATTAACTAACTTAAAGATGTTGCTGAGCTTACATAAATTTCATTCAATTAAAATGGAAAAGCATGCAAACAAAACATGTCTGTAAACAAAGTTGAAAGCTCTCCTCATCAATATATATGGGGAGACCAAACATGGGGCAGGTTTTCACACACTTCATCTCTGAAAATGTATTCTAGACAAGATTTCTGGAAACATTGCTAACTTTATATGACAGGTGTTTGACATGCAAGATCTTGAATGCTTTTGGCGGTGAAATGGTTTCTGCAGCAGGAAAACGCTTCACAATATCCTGCAGAGAAAGACCAGAAATGGCACTGGCACTCATATCCTGCGATTGGTCAAAATTATCGGTCATTGGTCCATTTTCCAACCTGTAAAAAAGTATTTTTATTCGGCAAATGCCACATCATAATATTCTTTTGGAGAGGACATTTTGCTGTTCACTTTTAAGCATGTTTTTCCATTTTGCATTGTGATGATTTCCAGATGTGTCGCTTATTTTGACGGCATGGAATAAACATTTCCACAATATGTGGGTACTCTCACATCTGTGAAACTTATTTCAGCTGAGATTGAGTCAGCACAATAACAATCCTGCATCAAAAAATCAGAAACACTCCTGACTGGGTTGTCAGAACATTGCAGGCTATGCTGCCACATGCCCTCTGGGAAGAAGCCACAGTGATGGTTGATTCACGAACGTAATTGGAAAAAAGTTATTTTGAGCACAACAACAGTTGGAACAGCAATTGGCTTCTTGTAAAACTTCAAAGTAAGGAAAAGGATAAATAGAAACAGAATTAGATGTTATTGTCTGAAAGGCACTCGATGCCAGCATCTGATGATTTCCTGTCGTGACATCTGAAAAAGTGCCATATGTGATGTTGAATTGAGCTTTGTCTTTCTGATTGAGAAGACAAGCCTCAACCATGTCTGATACTCTCAATGGACTCACTGATGATGCTGTGTGCACAAAAGGACAAAAAGCCAGTTGGTTTCATGCACTGGATTGAACTTTGCATCCGGCGTTTGGCCCATCTCATCCCTTTTTGTTACGCTCATCTGCAATCACCACGCGGCTTGCCCACACCTCTTGCATTCCTCCTGACACATCACGAAATTCGGTTTTCTTGCAACAGTAGGTACATATGTAGTTGTTTGTTAGTTGGAATGATTGCGGAGTTTGGCCAGACTTTTTTCTCGTTGTCCAAATCCGGCCACTTCTGTGCATGTCTTGCATGCATATGAACATGCATTGCTCTAACGAGATATAATTGCGGTGAACTAACTTTGACTTTTTCCGTTTCCGTTTCTCCCTCTTCTGCCAACGTAACAGTGCTTCCTCATCCGTAGCAAAATGAAACAGCTCAATGTTGTTATCACTACCATGACAACCAAGTAGGCTTCCATCATCCGACACAGACATAGAGACCACCCTGTCCTTGCCTGATCTCAAGATTGTGCCAACTTTTGTGCACTTCAGCAATTTCAGCTAAAATGGAAGGAAAAAAAAAAACATGAAATGAGAACTACCAAATTCCTGTAGCAGAAACGCTGGATGCTTCGCAACTACGTGTCTCTATCTCAGGTAGATTTGGCAATCCATCAAATTGACCGTGATGTCTTGTGGGGAATCAGGTCACGAGTATTCTAAAAACTTGATGTTTTCCAAAAGCATGGCATAAGATATTGGTCCACATTTCGGCAAACTGGTGGATAACTTAATGCATGTTTGTAAAGGATGTATGTATCTTGTATGAATGGGGTCATGTTTGTACTGATAGCAGGAATACAAATATAAAAAAATCACAATGAAAACAGAAATAAAAGTAATACCATTGTCATTATTGTCAATGGACTTCCGAGAAATCTGAAAAATCAAGCGAGCAGGAGATTCAAAACAGACCTACCCACTGCCACGAGGGGTTAAATTAATGATTATCCACATCAGGACCAATTGCTGTCATTAGTGCACATGCTCATGTGTAGAATGTAGTTTCAAGACATGGACATGGACAAAAATCACCAAAATGATTCAAATCCTTACAGATAATAGACCTCGCTTTGGCTTTGACTATCGGGAAAAAGCCAGGAATCGATTTTAAAGGTATTTTGATGCTGATGGCTTTGGAACCAAATGTTAAGTGTGGTGCGGCAGTTTAGGATTTGCTTTTTGGGCATGGAGATAATAATGTGCCGACATGGTGCAGACTAGATTAGTTGCTTTCAAATTGGTACAGAAAACGCTTTGGAATTGAGAAAATCGAATATTTCATTTTCTGCACCAGATCCACGATCAACCACACAGCATCTGCATCAAATTCGACATCACTTCAACAATGTGTGAAAATGTGCACTTCAGGCATACTTGCCCAAAGTGCATTCGTTTTCAGAAGGGTCCACACCAAAAACGGACCAAAACAAAGGTGGGGGAGGGGGATGGGACGACAATGATGTCCAAATTGTTTCACATTCCTATCTGAATATCTGAGAATTTGCTTTTAAGCGCATATTCGAGCAAAGAACTAAAATTCCCGAAGATTATGGCAGCTCAGTGGAAGAGCATTAAATACCTGGAATCACAAGGTCCCTCACGGGTTCGATTTTGGGTTCGTCAATTTTTCCCCCTTTCATTCAATTCATATTTACTTGGATAAAACATGTCAGACGGAAAAGCAACAAACATGATTTTGAAATTTTTCAGACATGAATTCGAGGACCTCTTTATCCTGTGACAGCCACCACAACAACACACATTGTGGTCTCAAGCCATTGTCACCATCGCAAAGGGGGGCCCATGCCCGTGTTTTAATCTTGCCTTCAGATAAATCGAAATGGCGGACGAGCAATTCACTGCTGCGAGAGGAAGAGGTAGACTGGTGCAGCAGAGAGTGGCATTTTTTGTTTCTCTTCATCCACATGCGTGATTCTCTGCTATGTCTGCTCAGAGCAACGAAAACTTTTCCATAATCACCTGTCGTTCCCTGTTTGTTTGCCTCACCCACCGCTCCAGTCATTCTCATTATCTTGGATCCATCATGCCAGGCCGTAAAGCATGTGTTCTGCGAAGGCATGCTCGTGAAATTGAGCCGAACATCAAGCAACACGTCCAGGATGGGAAAACAAACCAAGGGCGTACACTCGATGTGAATGGTGTTGTTGGGATGACTGTTGCGGCTACTGCTGCCAATAAAAGCACAGTGGGCAACACATGAGATGAACTGGAAAGTGCAGGGCCGGCCCTACCGTACGGTCAGAGCGGCAATTGCCCAGGGTGCCAAATTGTTCAAGGATGCTAAATCCACGATAAAAATATTCCAAAATTCTTGCAATCCATTGCACAATCAACTGGGTCCCTTTTTTCTGTTTCTGGCATTCTGTAGCTCAATGCTGCTCCCCGAGTTCACAAAAAAGCAATGGAATACTCCAAGGCAGTTAAACGGAGTTTAACAGATTTATTACATAAATGGAGCCGCATCCATCTGCCTTGACTCACCCCAAGAGTGGCAGCACTCAATTCTTTGAGATTTTGTGTGAGCGAACGACTGCGTGCGTCTTCAGATTGCACATGTCTTGTTGGCTTGTGGGATTTGTACATTGACCTATTTGGCTATTGGCCCTGCAAGTTTGGGATCTGCATCTACCTACATTCTGCACTGAGCCAAGCACCTGAGGTTGAAAGCATAATATTTAGGTCGATATTTTTGTTCATCCTATAACCTACGAGAGAAGGTTGGGACATTAGAGAGAGCACCAAAAAAGCAATGTATGCTGAAATTCATTTGAGAAACTGCAAATTTGTCCGAAATGGCTAAAAAATGTCAAAATTCCGGACATCTCGGGAATCCCCAGACTTTCTACCTGAACCCCGGTTGGGCTCTGCCCCAGACCCATCACACCCCCTTTACAAGAGCATGGATCTGCCACTGAGATGGGGGCGCAAAAATCAAATCTTCCTGGGGCGGCAAAAAACCACGGGCCGGCCCTGGGAAAGTGCTGGAAGTCTTGTCACACTGTGAAGGAATAGTGTCCATCTAAGGCCTGTGACAACTCTGATGCAGACTTCGTTAGAAGATGCATCTGCGATATGTACCTACACTGGGAACGAAGTTCCAGCACTGAACAATTTGCTGGTAAAATTATGGAACCCAATCAATTTTGTCGGTTGAAAAAACGTTTCTACAGAAAATTTTTTAAAATCGTGCAGTTTTTCAAACAGGAAACTAAATTCTGAAAATTCAGATTGAGAGGCATGATATTGTCATTTAGCGTTACCAATATTTACACCATTTGGAAGATCTGAAATGATTGCATCCATTGGAATCATTCAGTGGGGTTAAACTCAGGTGAATGCCCATAAATCTCTTGAGAAGGGCTGGTCAGATGGATCGAAGAAGTGCTCCATAAAAGTCACTTCCGGTAGAGGGCAGTAATTAATTATCCATATTGGGACTAAGAATGGGTTTTTACCAGGTGCTTCATTGGTATTTTGTTTCAAAAAGATGGACAATTACCACGAGGTTATGAATTGTGCAAAGTATTTTGCTGAACAGATGTTGCTCAATTTCCAGAATAATGCTCAATAAATGTCCCATTCATTCGACAAGGAATGGCATGCAGGTGTGGCCTTCACGCCTTGCCATCCCTTTTAAGGTGTGCTGGAAGTGGAACTATGCAAGATTGTCAAACAGAACAAGGCAAGCTGCAAAACGTTTTGTTGTTGAGATGGCCAAAGAAGCTGGCCATTTTGTGCTGCATCTGCCACCTCACAACTGCCAGTTTAATCCGATAGAGCTCATATGGAAGCTGTGGAAAGAATAGAGCAAAAAAATCACTGATGTGGAACAACCGGCAAAGGAAGCATTCGATATTTCGATCACATCGACCAGAGCCCAGATGCCTGGACGAAATGTGCAGCGCACATTTTAAAAAGACGTTTTTCGCAAAAAAGATGGCATCATTGAAAACCAAATAGAATAGTAATCAATTTTAAAGGAGCGAAAAGTGATGAGTGTCAGAGGATTCTGATTAGGTAATCCATTGTTCATGTTGACTTTGAAGAAGTTGATAGACGATTTGGGAGCATACCCTCTTCAGATAATCAGGGCAGTCAACATCATATTAAATGGACTAATTATTTGCCGATAAAATAATTCAAAATTTTTACCTCTGTGACAAAAGTTTGCACACCCTTACCCATTCAATGCATGTGGACCATTGTGAAATTGAACGCACTTTAGTTGCATTACAATCAGTAATCACAGATCTCTACAAATCCCAGCTCTAAGAAAAGAGAACAAATCATGAATGGGAAAACAAAAGCATGGATAAAAGCTATGACATACACCACTACTTTCATTTTCTTCCTCCTCGTCTGAATCCTCAACTCCGTCAGCAAGTTTTGGTTTCTTATCCTCCAAATGTGCTTCATTCAAATTCAGAGAATCAATCTGAGGATGTGCCTCAGGCAAAGCATCAGCTGTGTAAGTGATCTTCCAGACAAGGAGCTCACTGGATGAGGAACCAGTGACGAGATATTTGTCTTCATTTAGCAAGCAAAAATCCCAGACCTAGAGGAAAAAAGACAAAAAATGGAAAAAAATTGGCAAACACTGCAATGGACTCTCACAGACAGTGGTAAAATGTGGGCATGTATTTTCAACGAAAGGCTCCATCTTTGTACCGAAGTCAAAGCATGCCAACATTGTCTGTGATAAGAAATGCATGTGCGACCAACATTAACAGAGGATGGAATTACCAAATTAAACTGTTCACCAAAAGTGCCCTCATCACAAAATTCAGGGCGATATATGCTTTCCAAAATACATACAGCCATCATGGTGCCTCGTCATTGAAATCAGCCCAAACAAGAATAAAGAGAAAATGGGGCCCTGCCTTGCCTGCTGTCACTTTTCATTCCGGAGTCTTCACTTGTTTCGCATGTAATTTTCAAAATGCAACATTACCTACAATAAAGCAGGATTTCTGCATGCACAGTACCATGTTTATATTTGAAACTAAGTCTCCGGTAGGCCTTATGTTGCATGTACCAGATCAAATGTTTGGAGCATGCTTGAAACAAAATATCCAATGCCTAAAAGCCAAGTGTTGCATTTGAAGTCATGCATTGCTTGAAGATAGCCCTGGCTGCATTGCTCCTTTCCACACAACAGAAAAAGACAGTGCCAAAATGTGACTTGTCTTTTGCATGAACGTTCACAGCAAATCACTTGTCAATTTAGAAAAGGCAATCATGAATGTGGTTTGGGGCACAGCAGCGTTGAATTCACGAAGGTTGGTAAACGAATTTTGGAAGTAGGCACCACAATTTGAAAAGACACTGTCTACCTACATTGAGTGTAGGTATCAACCCACTTCAAAAAATCAATAAATGCATCCTTCCAGAAAATCTTGCTAATTTAGAGCCATCTCATCAAGTCGGGGAAAACTACGATTGCATGGAGGGTTTTGCTTTTATCCTCTGAATTTGACGATTTTGATAAGTTTTGGCCCAGATATATAAATTCATTCCTGCCATGTTCTTTTGATTTTTTGTTTTTTGTTTTGATTCTTTTGATTTTTTGCAAAAGGTCAAAAGTGGCACAATACATGGTCAGAATATCAGATGTGTGAGTGTGATGGGTATCGAGACCAACTTTCTTCTCTCCAACATGATTGATGATGATGGACTCTCATAGATGACCATGGTCCTCGTACCTAACCAAAGAGACATATGGCCTCATTTTGCTGGGGTTTTGAGAAGAATGCAATTATTGTGGTGTGTTGCAATTTCGTCCAGTCATTTGATTTTGTGATGTTCAGGCAGGAGACCTCAAGTTCATCTAACATTGAAATCCATTTGAAGATACAAATAGGTACGCAGTGGTAAATGAGGAAAAACCTTGTGGTGACTGGTGGAGTGCATCTTCGCATCATTCGCCCAAACTCTGTAAATTTCTCAACAGAGTTTTTCCAACAGCAAAATCAAGCTTCCACGCATTATGCTATTTGTCTGACGATAATTTTGAACTGACGGAAAAAAATTTGACTTTTTCTTTGCGAATGAACTTGTTAAGGAAAATAATGAACTTGTTTACTTGCGTTTATCCACGATGCTATTCTGACAGTTTGCTTAAGACATACATTTGACCCTACTTTTCCCAAGTAGACTATCCTGTAATCACGCAAGATTGATGAAACATGCCATGAAAAAGGTCCAAATTGGAGGCAAAATCACCCACAGATGCTTGCACTTTATGACACCATTTTTTTACGCCATCGATGCTTTGTTCCGTTCGTGGCCAGCTTTATCTTTTATCAACAGGTTTGTCTCTTAAAACACCCCATGCCACTTCGGGATTGTTGAATCGCATCAACTGGTAGCTGTAAACAGGGATCACTGACCATTACGAACAACTTTTAAAATGGCATGTTTGGTGGCATATTCCAGGAGAGACAGCTAAATGAAAAATTCAAATTTTTGACTCTGTTTCCTAACAATTTAAATTTTCGACCCTGCTGCCGAACAACCATGCTTTTTGGCACAGCAACAAAATAAAACATTTTTAAATGCCTGTATCCAAGTATCAAATAGACTGGTTCAGGTTCCCTTGGAAATATGAGTCAAAAAGGGTTGCAAATTAAGATAAGTGACCAAAATGGTACAGCCACTAGAAGATACCACACTGCAATGGTACCCACCTATGGTACCCTTGAGTATGCCCTGTAATATATGGGTAATTTCAGGGACTCTAAGGATATTGAAAAAGTTGGCCACCGTAAAAAAAGAGTTGCGAACTAAAAAATCAAGTATACTTCTCCACAAATTGACTAACCTCACTTTTGTGTGCTGTAATTGTGTAAAAACAGTGCTGGGTATCCAAATCCCAGAACTTAACAAGCATATCTTTTGAACTGGAGACAAGAATATTGCGAGAGCTGATGAACCTGCACCTGGTGACGACACTCTTGTGTCCCGACAACCTGAACATCCCCGATTCGGAGACAACATCCCAAACAATAATATCAGTGTCATTGCTGGCAGATGCTAAGTTCATTCCTGATGGATCATAAGTGAGGCAGGTGACGGCCGATTTGTGACCTGAGAAGGTTACTTTAATATCACACGTTTTCACATCGAAAATATTCACTGAACCATTTGAATAACCAACTGCAATTTGAGATGAAAGCGGTGGGACTGCAATGGCTGTGACCTCATGCTCATCTCCATTCAGATGCAGTATCTGAAAATGACAATAAAGATGTTGGATACCTACCTACCTATCTGATTAGGTATCCAACAAGGACTGTAGTCTTACCAAGGAAGGTTTACCAAGTTTAAACCTGCTTACCAGAAAAGCTATGCCCGGCCTTTTTTGTCAGTCCACGTCGCAAAGGACGAGCACTGCACCTCAAGCATGTCAAAATAAATAAAACCCACAGCCAAATCTGTTCGTTAACCGCAATGAAGTGCACTGCACCTTTCGCTCCCGCACCGTGGGGCTCCTTAACCTGTTGGGACCGGTTCTCCTTCACCTTTCTCTTTTCCCATTGCGAGCAAAATGTTGCACCTCCCTGCAGTTAACGAATGGATTTGGATGTGAGTTCTGTTTCAATTTACTGCAACATGTTTAACTTGCTGAAATTGAACACTGCACGGTGCACCTGTTAATATGCAAAAGCTGACAAGTTACTGTGTGCACTGATGTCTATACCGAGCCTTCCAAGAGATTCGACTAAAGACCTGACACTTTTGACAGACATGGTTCAGAATACAGGCAGGCAATGTGCACAGACATCAAATGCCATATCGCCGTGGACAAATTAAAGGGAGCTAAGTGTAAGAAACTTTAATTTCTACTCCTGCGATTTTCCATTTAAAACCCATTGTTGTTCAACAATATTTTTCATTTCTCTGTTTTCACTTTGCTCCATTTAATTTGCCCAAAGCGATATGTGCAATGAGGATGGTAGGAATGTCGGATACCATCTGCCTGTTGAAATCATGTGTATCATTTCAGTGGTATTCGACGCTACCTACAGTATTTGCTGACTTTCCAATAAGTGGGAAGGTGCCTGCATTGCAGAGCATGCCCGTGGAAAAGAAACACGATTTTATGACCTGGGACTACCAAAAAAA
>JASGXE010013045.1:0-13036 GCA_030068105.1 Sinentomon sp. SZTP_YWyxl
TGAACCTTTCAATCAGCCTTTAGAACCTCCAAAAACATGCCATTATCACTTGTGTTCGATGTTGCCCAGCACAATGTCTGATGTAAATATACAACGTGACTTTGTTCATAAGGTGCCAAATTTTCGAACTCCAACAAAATTGGGGGCTGCCCTGGCGTCACCTCGCTTTTTGCTTTGCGCGAATAACCCTTTTTCTAAACTCAATGAACTTTACGTAGATATACCAACTAAAGCTAGCATTCCTACCGCCTACTTTTTGTGGCAGCAGACTGCTTATTTATACGGAAACACTATAAAAAAAATCGCCGGCAGCGATATTCGAAACCATAAATTCGCAGAAAAGTTTCTGCTGAGATCGATACAAATTTGAGTACAAGTTCCCCCTTCCTTCGCACTTAGAACAGTAAATTGTTGCAGTGCGAGTTTCGAAATTTGATTTTTGGTGTTCGAAAAATTTGCGTCCCTGCGAGTCCGAACAAACCTTTTCAAAAACAAGCCTCATAAGAACGCTTGCTATGTCAATTCCGACCAAATTCATCGCCTCCTGCAATTTTGCATTCAGCAGCAGTGTTACAAAACTGACAGTCAAAACTCCCACCATGCACCACACAAGGACATGCGGTGGTTCATGATGATCTGACGAATTTATGATGAATCTGAAAATATTTCGATGCGATATTAAGAATTGCAACATTTGCGGAGGTGGCGCGAATTTTTCTCCGTCTACGCTTTTTGAGGTTAAGGGGCGTTAAAGCGCTGACTAAAATATCGAGAAAGTTTTTAATGAAATGAACCATACTGCAGAGCATTCTAGCTTTCAGGATTAATGGTTCGGATTAATGAAAACAGAGGGGCGATTTTTTCTCCGATCTTAAGTTTCACTTAGCTGGTGCCGAATTTCCCCAAGTAAGCTCGCGACAGTAATTGAAGCATTAGCTATCACCGCAATTGAGATCATCCAAGGAAGTTAAATAAACGAACGGACCCAGTTTTGGGCCCAAAACTCCAAAAATGGGGTCCTAGAAAATGGCGCATCTTTATTTTTCATTGCGATCATCGCGAAGAACTTTGCGGATGCTATTCGATAATTTTCATATTCGGCTCTCTTCCCTTGACCATGCAAATAGGGAGTTTTTGGGCTCCTTGGGATCGTGCTGGGCGGGTAATGAACCCACAGATTAGTGATCGTTATAAGGAACAGATGGCCAAATGCATGACGCGCCAAACGGCCCCTGATCAGCTGTGGGTCGGCCTTGGCTCCCATCATATCCCGCGTGTAAAGACCGTTAAAAATAAGACCAGTTCTATACAAACATGGCAAGATGGAAAAAAGTATACACGTGCATACAGAATGTGGGAGATGGAAGTACTGTGTATTCAGTACAGGTATTTCTGCGCCGTGCACGATGATGACCGTTTGAAGTCACCTCTTGACCGAGCCCCGCAGTTTGAGCCCCCGCCCGTCCGCACTTCCCCGACAGCGATGGCCGTTTACAGAACCTGAAACGATACGGGCACTGATACGATCTGAGCACTTCACAAATATTTCGGCTCTTTGCATCTTTTGGCTCTCAAGAGGCCATGGGACCGATCGAGATAATTGTGACTCACAATTTGATCGCACTGTGCGACCTCATGATTATCGGTTATGATATATTTCCCTCAGTGCGAATATGAGCCGTTGGAATTTCACAAAAATAATATGATACGAACAATACAGGACCCATTCTCAATTTTCTTGTCATCGTTTTAGTGGACCGCTTCGAGGTTGAAGCTGCATAATATGTCAAATGAATCTCTCGAGGTTTATGGGAAGAGAACAATTTTTTTATGGAATGGGTCATGTGGTTGTATCACGCCCTAACAAAAGATTAAGACTCTCTTTGGTACTTTTTTGAAACTATCATCGCGGTGCAAAACTCAGGGCGGCAAAAACGCTTATCTACCTTCTGCTGTTCTGTGGACATATACCGTTTCCGCCGGTATGTTCATCGAATGGGCTCTTTAGTTGAATACCTTACCTTCCAGGTGATGAGTGTCGCACCATTATGGTCGCACTGCCCTTTGGCACCTGCCCAGAGCCCTGTTCATGTCCATAACATGAACAAACGAAAACTTGCGTCCACTGTCTGTGTGTATGCCTTAAACCCCCTTTCACCTGTCCCTCAGTTAGCACGCCCAAAAAGGATTCAGTGCTCATTGAATCATGACAACCCTCGAGAGCAGTGGCATGGCGCGCACGTGATGCGGTATGTGTTAACCAAAATGCTGATAAAAAAAATAGAAAAGCGGGGACACGGAGTCTCAGTCAAAAGAGATATGTGACGTCATATCTGGGTCGCATCCAGGTTCATATCCGGATTGCATAGATTCAGTGTCAAATGAGTCATCGATGACTCATCCTCACCGTCGTACATGACCCTTAAGCGGCGCTTCAGGATCAAGCTATAGTAAATGGACCATCGGTCGCGGTTCGTCAAAACAAACATGTCCGGGTTGTTGACCCGAACATCGCGTGGTCGTCACTGAGGTACCTTCTTCGCAAACCGTGTTGCGATGTGTTTCAGAATCACCGAACATCGCGCGCCTGGTTTCTGACTAGGGTCCCTCTCTTCCGCGCTGTAGTCAGCGCTGGGGTCCCGCTGGCACCTCCCGATTCGGGGTGCGCGCAACCCCTCCCCGTCCCGTGCAAAAGGGTCCGATGTTGGCGCTCAGGCCCAACATCGGACAGCTCGGTGGTTACAGCTCGCGTTTTCGTCTTTCACATTTTCTTGCCCCAAATTTTCGACTCGCACATGATCGCTGTGTCAGAAATTCGCTTTTTCAGATTTTTGATGTCTCAGATTTTCGCTGTCTCAAATTTTCGTTGTCTCAAATTCTCGGAAAACTCTCGTTTTCGCTTGTTCAATTTTCCGCGCTGTACTTTATCCCTGTTTCAGATTTCCGCCTTCCATTTTTTCGTCACTCATGCACTTTTCGATGTTTTTCCAAGACGTATAGCCCGCGCGACCAATTTGAAATTATGTTTGGACAGATGCTGTTTGATGTTGTTGAATGCAGCACCTGTGCCACACTTGCTTTCTGCCCACCCAGTGTGACACAATTTTATGTTGCGACCGCAAATCCCTATTCCATTGCATTGGGTTTTCAATCCCTATTTGCGGCAAGACATATTACGATGGCGCACTGCGTGCAATCCAGAGGTAAAAACGAAAAGGAGGTAGAGAATTCATCTTTTTTAAAAAAGTAAAAAGCATTTTTAAAAATCAAACAAAAAGAACCTTTTTGGAGGGTCTTGATCCAGATTTTTGGATTGACAAGGCTAATTTAAATGCCATGCGCAGCGTGTTTCAAAAGTCTGTTAACAACACCTAAGGAATTCGCTAGGCTTTAAATAGATCTCCGAATTCGCGCATCGCAGAGCCACGAACGACTTGCGTTTCGCAAAATTTTCGCTTTCTGGCTTGAATTTGCAGTAACGTCAAGTTCAGCGCACTTACATGTTTGCAAGTTTGTGAAAACGTTTCAAAATATCACACGAGGCGACAGACATGATCGAAATATGACCCATTTTGGCAAGACGGGTCAAGACGAACATTGATGTCTTCACAATGTGAGGGAAACCCGCCGGAGTGCATAATTCGAAGAGAAATAATCTCGAAAAATTCACGAAATTCGTTTTAAGGAGTTTGTTTTATAACAAGAGCAACAGATATACATGTATGTATGCTATTCTATAGCACATTTGTGGCACGCTCTGGCACATTTCGGATGAACTCTAAACAAATGGAACCAACTGATGTCTGCGAAACGGGTGACCACGGAAGACTCGAGTGAAAAGGTTTGTGAAATTTGCGATAGTGGACACACTCTCTATACTGAAGACTGCACCTTGGAAACTCATCGAAAAATTATTGAGGGACGAAATAATGGATGACGAAAATCCGAAATGCCGAAAATTTGAGACAGGAAAAGTCCGAAACAGCGACAAACTGCGCGAGAGCGAAAGAATGATAGAGCTGAAATTTGAACAGCGAAATCTCAGACAGCGAAAATGTGTTGAAAATGTGGAACGAGAAAATGTGAGAGACGAAAATGCGAGTGCACACCCTCCCGTTCTGTGGCTTGCGCCTCCATTCCCCGCGACCTAACTCGAACCGCACGAAGTTTTTTCCATCCAAAAATCATATCGCCAAACGGTATACCGAATTAGATAGCGAAACAGGCCATCCGTGATGGACTTTTTGCGGGGAATCTTGACCTGAACTGAAAAAATTGACCATCATGGTGCATGCCTTACTTTGTGTGCACGGCGATTTAATTCACGCACTTGCGGATATCTCGCTGTAACTTGGACACATACTGTCCGATTTGAACGAAGATTTTTGTAAAGACAAAGAGGGCGAAACAGAGTTCACGTATTACCCAATAAAATACAAACGGGCTGCAAACAGACAGGCAATCGTGTTGTGAAATCGATCAAATTTGTTCGGCGTGAAAAAGTCTCGGCCGTTTTTGTGGTTTCTGAGAAGCACGACTAGAACAAGTGTTTGGTATACACTAAATCGTAAGGCTCATTTATGCTCCACAAAAAGCTTGCGACATCACCCTCCGAGGTGGCACAGGTAGAGTCTCCAAAACCGCGGTCAAACTTTATTCATACAGTTTCAACCGGCTTCAACGCGCGATAATGCAAATGTCTGCAAGCAGTATGAAATCCACTTTACAAATCCAAGCCTGGATTGATCACCTTTTAGACCACCACAAACATGTTGAAATCACGTGAAATTTTTCAAGATACGCCACGAAATCCTTGCGGGCGCGCAAATGAAAAATGTTGTCCACCGACTTGACCGAATAAACCACGACGGCTGGCTCCCTTCTCTTTTTCTCTGCCCCTCACACCATGGCACGTCCAAACCATTTCATGAACACCAGTGGTTCCTGTCACTTGCTGCGTTTGGCCATGCCCATCCTGTCCTTCAATTCGTGTTTGCCTCATATGTGAAGATAGAGCTTCCGCGAAAAAACTAAACGCTAAAAGTTATGGGCATTCTAGTAATTGGTGATCCATCATTATAAAGCCAACATAATTTTGATATAATTTTTTATTTTCAATCCCGGCGTGCAACAAAATGCTCGCCATCTGACCTCGGATCGCAATTTTGAAAAATAAATACCTCGGTTGTGTAAATTTTACCGCGGCAGACTGACTAACTTTATTAGGAATGGAGTGGCGATAACGAAAGCGTCAGCAGCAGCGGTTAAGATCAGGCAGAGTAGAATCCTGGACCCGAATGTCTTCAAGATAGGCCGCCACAATGACACACCCGGCTCAACATCATGGCCTCGAAACCGGAAGGTGTACTTTCTCAGTCTGCTTCCAACTTCCTTTGCAGGCTTGCTGAAAATACCGCCAATCAAATAAAATGTTTTCTTATTTTTTTCCTCGAGATTACTCTAAAGGCTGGACTGTCTTTCCCAGAGATTCCCCATTGCTTCGTGCAATCACGCATGTCGCAAGGCGATACCTGATTTCTAGAGGAACAGAAACCTTATTTCTGTTCCTCACAAGTTCCTGTTTTATCTGCCTTTGGGCACCTCATGAATTCTTCACTGCATTGTTGCTGCATTTAATTGTTGACATGGTTTAAAAAAAAACACCACAGATTTTGGTGTTTGCAATTATTGAAATCGGCTGATTTGAAAAACAAACGACTTTCTTACGATATTCTTATCAAGATTGAGTCGGCCGTTGAGCTGAGAGACTGTTGGCAGAACGTGTGCGACATGGAAAACAATAGGGTTTGGAAATTTAAAGAGAGAAGACAATGGCAACGAAAACGTGCAAGGTTGAAACAATAGGCTGTTCTACCCAGAAAAATGACCTCAAAGATCAGTTGAGAATAGTTAACTTCCGCAGTTTCCTGACATATACAGTGCGAAATAGTGAGTTATTATTAGTGTGTTTTCGCGGTAATGTTTTGTTGGAAATTTCACCCACCGCTTCAAGAGTTAATCTTTTCGCAGATCGCGGCTGTGACCTCTGCTCTCAAAGTGTAATGGAAATGACATGGTTTTAACTAACGAATGGCTTTAACGAGATGGCTTTAACGGACTGATGTTTTTAAATTATTTTGGTGGGTTTATCTTCTTAACATATGGCTTTAACTTAACACGATGTTTTATTTGATTGACATGGTTTAAACCTTTAAAGGTGGTTTTAACTAAGATGCATGGTTTTAATTTACAAAAATAAAGATGAAACTGACCAAGATGGTCTTCACTCACATTTTCGTTTGCAATTCGCAATCCAAATGGTATTTAAACGTGGAGTGCACCTCCTCACATGTGTGTCTACTTCTAAGTTTGTACAGATTTCCAGCATTCAACTTGTGTTTGTACCCATTGCAGACCAAGCTGTCGACCCATGAACTTGTTAGCCGAGAGAAAAACGAAAGATGGGTGTCTTGTGATGAGAACTACGAAAAATGAAAAACTGCGCTTTATTACATGCAAAATCTCATATTGAGAAGTTATTCAGCGCACATAGATGTTCATTCGGTTCATGGGCTTACCGCTGCAGTTTCAAAAATTAAGGGCCATGTTTGAAGGTTCATGCATTCCACGCCAAGCTCGTCTCATGCAGCTTGCGGTTCATGCACATAAGAGAGAGTTTAAAGGATGGACATCCCCCGCTAATCAGGAGCCAGTATTTAAGCCCCACCCCTTTTTGAGGTCGCAATGATATTGGCGGCGGATATCCATCCTTTAAACTCTCTCGCTTCCTATGCAATATCAAGGTTCAAAGCGTAGAGCGACATGTGAAGGTTTCATAACGCCCGTGATGGGATTTCATTTTTGGAAGAAACAAGGTCGATAATGTCTGCACTTGCAAGCTAGCAGCATTTAATCAAAAACTATCCTGTGTAATTTTCCCTAAAAATAGTTCATCTTTTGTTACGCCAAACCAAAAAAATTAAAAGTAAAGTTAAAGATGATCCTCTATTTTGTCATTTCCTGCAAAAATGAAACGATTCTTGTGCTGTCTTCCTGATCCTCCGTCATCCGTTTGTTTCTGATGTCGGAAAATTTTCATCATTTATGAAAAATGTGCTGGAATCTTTTGTGTGTTTCATTTCATAATCCCTTCATTTTTTACTCTGAATACGTACTATATGCTTTTATATGTATGTGTTCGTTCCATATGCATTCCATCAATTGTCACCTAAACTATTGCTTCGGTTTTTCCTCTATTTGGTTCTTTTGGTCTGTATTTTGTTTCTTATCGAATAGAAAAGTCAGTAGTTGCTGACTGCAGCCGCGATTTATGACTACTTGATCGCCGATTTGTTCCATATTCGCCCTGCGACCACTTGGGACGTTCGCCGCAGTCAAAACTTGTTAATTTTCCCAAAAATTCACACCTGAAACTGAGTGTGAAAATGTCGGGAAATGTGGGATGGGAAAATGTGGAACCTTGAAAGGATAGCATCAAAATGCGGTGTTTTCTGCAGAGCAATTATGAAAATCGAAAGATTCAGAGCCCCAACGTCAGGGAATTTTGATGCGCCTGCATATTTTCTTGATTGTTGGATGGGAAAACTTTAAGCTTTATAAAGCGCCAAAAATGACTGTTATGTGTTGAGCAATCAGTTTTTTGAAATTAAAAAAAACATGCATTGTTTTCATCCTCTATTTGTTCATTCAATTTTCTCATGGCATTGGCGTTCAGGATTGTGTGACACTGGTTTCCGTAAATTAACATGAATTTGAATCATCGTTAGGGAACCCGCGAACATATGGAAATTATACAGTCCTTTCCGCAGCTTTTACAATCTAACATCACATTTAACAAACTTTGTTACTGCTTCTTTACCTTTTTCTCTTTTTTATGCCTGAGATATCCTCAATCCTGAATCCCTAAAATCTAACCATTTTCGAAAGATGTTCCCGGAAGAATGCGCAGAGCGGTTCTCACAACTATTTGTTCGCTTCACCCTCGCATGTATCTTTTCTCCGAAAAACTGTTTCTGATCATGCTGTTCTGTTTCTCAGATCTCGGCGTTCTCTCTGGAGACCAACAGAGCGATCATCCTATCTTACCAACCCGCCTTTCGTTGTCTCTTGCCCAGCCCACACTCCGCAAAGAAGATGGTCTATCTTGTCCAAATATATTGCAGGTGAAAACAAAACCTTTAAGTAACAAGGCAGCGATGGCCATACTGCCACACACTGTTCACAAAAAGCTGACCGAACACTGCAAGTCATCCACATGTAGAAATGTCTATTTTCTCTCAATGCGATTTTTTGACCTCAACTTTTTTCTAAGTTTCTTAAAAGATAGATGGGACCTAAAAGGAACAGTAAGACGAATTCCTAGAGTAATTTCCAGGTATTTGAACACTTCTATAAATAGCATGAGACTTAAACTTTGTTTTTATCTTATGGTTAAATCGATCCAGATTTACCCTTCAGCGCAGGTGACCCTGTAGAAAGTGTTTTGGTTGGTGCCCAAATTTCTGTCGGTCAATGAAAACGCTGCTCCCAACCGAAGAAGGAGCTTCGCACCGATTTATTTTGTGGGGTTGTTCATTCAAAAAATCATTATGTTCATTTACATAATGATTTCATTATGTAAATGTTCTTTTTTCACCATCTGTTCGACTTCAGAAAAAACGCATTGGCCGTTTGCATTTAATCTCATAAACTTTAACTTTTTTTGGTTCACTGAAACAACATTTTTGATGATTTCATTTATTGATATAGTGAATTGGTCGAAGAAAGGTTCAAGATCCCTAGTGATTTTTTAATTATAGCCAACAACAGACTTTTAGGGTTACCCATAACATCGAAGCGAAGATATTGTGTATATACTCGTACGTATATTGCAGGAGTGGGTTTAATCACGTGGTCACTTGAGCAAGTTGGTGTTGCATAGATATTGCTTGGTGTTTTTTGTCACAATTGGAGTACCCAAGGAAGCAATTGCAAACGCCCGAGCAGAGGACAAAACCTCCACAAATCGAGGATCCACTGAGATCAAAGTTCTGCAGTGAAGTACTTTGACAAGCCCAGAACGCGCAATGACAGGGAATTTGGACTGAACCCATGCCAGTTACATGAATGATCCGTCTATTATGAATGAATAATCAAAGCATGAGAAAGAATTCGATTGTCACAGCTCTTGAAGGCATGTGACAAAATACACGGCCACACAAATCTTTGGCAATAGCAAAAATGAACATTTGCTGTGTCATAGTGTGTGATCTGAAACTTTTTCTATCTCTACCTCCGATTTTAATCGTTCAGCAAAAAATGTACATTTTCCTTTTTTTATCAAACTTTTATTTCAAACGTTTTCTAGCTTTAACTACGGATGTCATCAATTTATTCAGCACGACATTCAACGGTTAAAGTCTTGATATCCGTGGTAATAGATGGAAAACGTTTCAGATCATAGGATATGACAAAAACACCAAATTTAGGTACATTTTTCCTATGGTCATAGACAATTGTGCTACCCGTGTTGTAATATCATGCAATATCATTGCAATTTTAATAAAATGACATTGTTATTCCTGAATTGGTAATTGAAATATTTTAAACGGCACTCTATAGTTGAGGAACAAGATGATTCACATAAGCAATGACAAGGTCTCTGCGATTCATTCAATTGTCAGGGTTTCATTTTTGTCTGTTTTCTCCATTCATCCAGGAAAGAACTTTCCAACCAAGAAAACAGAGAAGTGATCCAAAAAAGCTTGGACACGAACTCATGATCAAGCGAGGCTAGCTGTTGCCAAATAGGGACATATCATCAAAATAAAATGATAACGATGTAAACTTTCCTGAAATATGCGAACACGCAATGGGAATTAAAAAAAGATCGTATACAGATAAGGTTGCAGCGCAAGTGCACCGCAAACCATGGACGCAGATCTCTGTCAACCTTGTAAATTGCAAGGTCAACGAGGACGAATACGGCACATCGCAAAAAATTGAAAGTCGACATCAATCATTGCGTATTGACTAGTCTGGCAGTTTGTTCATTTTTCGTGCATTTTCTTGAATTAATGTGCAGTGCGTACCAGAACACTCGAAAAGTTTTCATCAATACGCATTGCATACAATTTTTAAATGCAAAACATAATAAAGCAGAATTTCCGACCGTACATTTGGATTGCAGGAGCATTGAGTGTTTGCTGAGTTTTCTTATGTTTTTCTTAGGTAAGTTTGCATCCAAGAATCCGTGGAATAAAATGCAAGATTAAACAACCTGCTCTTCTGTTTCTTTCCGCCCTGATGAACGATCTCTTTCTCGCAGCCCTTTGTCCGAAATGCAAACCAGAATGAACGCCACCAGAACAAACAACAGATGACAATTGAACGAGATGAACAGAACCAGTGCTTTTCCACTGCCCTGTAGAACAAAGCGGAAGGAGAAACCTCAGCCTACTAGTTGTTGAGAGTGAGCAGTTTTCAAAACAATTCTGTAATTCACGATGGATACAGATGATCCAAAGCCCTTCATTTAAACAATGAAAGCAATCATTGATGCACGAAAAATCTGCTGTGAATATTTGCAATTTTAACATAGACATGCCTCGAATGTATTGCTATATTTTTGCTCAATAGCACACACTGATGCATCGAGCGATCTTTTATATTTGAACACATATGTATTACCACATGTGGAATGATTTGTCAAATGTACTGCGACGTTTTGGAGAACAGACAACCAACATGTTTCTACAACTGCGCATTTTTAACCATCATATATGCGGTTTGCAGTGAAGGGAAGCAGTTTTCCTTTTCAAAATCGCAGGCAAATCACTTTACGAAAGATTGCGCGTGGCAGTGCGTTATTTCAAATTGTCTTTTGGACCCAGTGCAGACTTCCGTGAATTTGGCACCCCAAATGATTGGGCCAGGTCATTTGATCACATGATATCGGTTAGTATTATACTTTGATTGGGCATGTCGGTCTTGACATTTTTTTCGTTTGGGCCCAACCCCTTGTCCCCTTGAATACTTTTATTGGACTGCTTGGGTTTGACATTTTTGGGTGGACTCAAACCCTTGACCCCCTGAAGCCACCCCTAAATTTCATGCTGCTCCCGAAATGAGCCGGCCAGGTCACAGTGGATTATGCCATCGGTTAGTACCTTGATGCGATGTAAATGCAAAGATGTTCTTTTGCATTTTTCCACATCCAAGCGAGCAATTTAGTTAGGTTTTGACCTCATGATAAGAATAGACCATTTAGCTGTTTTCGAACGGAGCTGACTTGGAAGCAATTGTAAGCTAAATAAGTCAAAATATAAACTAGATTTACTGGTGGTAGTTTCACCCTGATGCGAAAATCAAAGCGATTCAAAGCTACAGCCAAAATATAATCTGGATTTACCGGTCGTAGTTTCACCCCTCGAAGCTTAATTCAATGCCATTGTAAGCTAAAGTCAAAATATAACTAGATTTACCGATTATAGTTTCACCCTGAAGCTCAATTCAACGCTAAATGTGAGCTGAAGTCAAAATTAAACTGGATTTACCGGTGATAGTTTCACCATGAATTGCCAAAGAGAACAGTGCTTTCAGTCCTTTTAAAAACGTCGGGAAGAATATGACCCGCAACAGCTGTATCCGCAGAACTTGCATGGATCCTGTTTCAGGTATTTACCGTTTAGGACGTTCTGGTCCATTGCCTATGTCCATTATTTATTGCACTGTGTGCGGTAGCAGATTTACACAGAATTGTTTTCGTTGGGCCGACTTAATCAGTTCAACTCTGTGCTGTGATATCCTGGACAAACCGTGAATGGTTGCACCCAAACTGTCATTTCAAAACTTTCATCTGAGAGGCCAATTATTTTAACACGCCAACCAATGACAATTATTAAAAGATTTAACATGTGCATGACAAAACGAAACGAACCAGAAAATTGTCAATAAAGTGTCATGAAACAGAGCTCTCATGCAGTCGGAAAATATTCTCGCCAAATAAACCATTGCTCTCATGCTTCAATTCAGACTTTTATCCTGAGAGTTGCTTCAAATGACCGTGCTATTGAAAACATTCACAGGCTGTTTTAAAACACATGCCTGTTGTTAGACTTGCTAGACTTGACACAGAGGAAGGAAGAGAGGGAGAGAGAGAGAGAGAGAGCGGAGAGAGAGAGAGAGAGAGAGTGGGGGAGAGAAAGAGGGGGTAGAGAGAGGGAGGGAGATAGAGGGAGAGAGGGAGCACTCATTTTATCTTGGCAACTTACGTTTGCGCGGTTGTAGTCAATAAACTCTTTCCAATACCTCACAACGATGGTCACCAAGAGAAAAAGCCAGAATAAAAATTCCCCAGCCGTGGAATAAACGCCTTTCCGTCTTTCGCCTTGCAGCAAGGCCCCATAAGTGATCTGAAAAAGTAAGCTCCATAGACGTTCCCTGAATATTTGACCAATGATTGTTATCACAAGAAGACAATGATATTTGAATAAGAACAATATTATTTTCTTCAGGATATAAAGAAGCCGATTAAAGTGCACTCATCTACAAGGTGATAACTGCTAACTGAATTCGGTAAAGGTGAAAAACCACGAAGACTCCCAGTTGTCATGGCAAATAACTCGTGTTGAAAAGTGTTAATATATTTGTACCATCGCATTTGTACATGCTCAGTACATTCGGCAAAAGAAGGAAGTTCTGCGTGCGAAGAACGCTCATTGAGAAACTGAATTCATGTCCTTAAAACTGTGTTGGAATTAAACTGTTTTTATACTCATGCACTACGACATACTAAGGAATCTTGCACGGTGCAGCTGCAACTAATCGCTGCAACAAAATTTCTAGTTGCGTAAAAGGAAAGTATGCATCTGCACTGTTCCGAACAGGTACTTGCAATTCTTCACAGACACTACACACTAAAACAAGATATGCAGGATTCTGGTGCAGCTTGTTGCATCCACAATGATGGTATTCTGTTACAGGATGAAAGTGCATAAACTTTCACTGAAAGTTGCTTTTTGCTTTGCAAGAACTG
>JASGXE010013046.1:0-10800 GCA_030068105.1 Sinentomon sp. SZTP_YWyxl
TGTGGGTAACACGTTGTTTTCTGCTTACCGCAAAAATGTTTTTCGTGTTTACAGTCACACACATTGATTTCGAGCAGGGAGACAAAAGTCATTCTGGACACCCTGTTGTGGGTTTACAGACTGCTGCTTTGGGCTACTTTGACGTCTATTACAACATCATGCATCTTTTGCAAGTTCACTCTCGCGATGGCCCAAAAGCATAATGGAAAATATTATGGAAAATCTCAGGTTGAATGGTGCGGAGGCAGCAGGTCCCGAGGGCGACTGACAGCACTGCGAGAAGATTGCATCTCCCACCCGTCAGAGAACCATTTCCGGTTCCAGCAAGAGAAATTTTCCGCCATGTGGATTTTCAGTCATCGCTCTGCTTATGCAGGCATGCCGCTGGTTTTGCACATCGGCCTGCAGAGCGGAAAGTGCAGAATAAACCGGACATTCGAATGCAAACGCAGCTTCGAAAACACTTATGTTCGCATAGAAAGTATACGATTTAGCGAAATTTTTCTTACGTAAAACTGTATTAGGAAATCTGCAGAGTCTGTTCGTCCATTTAGAATAACCCTTATTGTGAGGTATATTCAGATTTCTTTGCCCTCAAAATCGGCATATTCTCGAATATTTTTCAGAATTTTGGAAGAATAGAATACACTATACCTCTGTGCCATGGGTTTGCATAAAATGTGGCAATCCTCTGTAAAGCCTTAGTTGAGTTCCATGACTGCAGAATATGCCAATGGCGGAATTTTTAGTTCAGAAATTTTCTGCCGTGATTATTTAGCCAATAGCACAGGAAATTTCCAAAATATTCACGTGGTGGGGCATTCAAGAAGACAACACTACTTTGGAACGACTAGGTCTCTACACTAGAGTACTCCAACTCTGCAGGCGTTTTACACTTGCAGAGACAAGTTGTGCAGGCGTTTTACACCTGCAAAACTTACTTTTTGACATAAAATGATATTTTTGAAGAGATTCAATGTTATGTTGAGCTTTTTGCCGATGGTCTTTTATCGTGAAGTCATACTACCTGTTCCGATTCTTCTCTAATCCAAAATGTCTTTTCTAATCAAAATGGCCTAGTTTAAATTCAAAAGTAGCGTGCAAGAATGATGCTAGAAGATGGGGAAAGACCCAAGTCCATCGACCCACAAGGAGCAACTTCCGTTTACACAATGGATGAATAATTTAAATGACGGGTAAGTTCTGTGTGCGACCCGGTGAAATGTGGTTTGCATTTGCATTGTTTGTGTTGTTGAATTGAAGAGGTGAGGATAAAAAATGGCCAAGTCCAAAATCGTCGATTTTGAGATAAGGGTACAAGTCGCTTGGTTGCATGAGGCGCCATCTCCGTGTCGTGTTTTGAATCAAATTAGACCAATGCCGCGGCCGTTACAGGGCTTGCAAAACGGCGGTCAGGTGCAGACAGCGTCAAATCCATCGTCTGTGTTGAATGAAATGCAGCCAGAAAAAAAACGCAAAAATGGACTTGGCCATTTTTTATCCTCACCTTTCAATTCTAAGGCTTAATTTGTTCATGGTCTGTCTGATGTATCGCCTGCTGCAAGAGCATCGAATTTGATATGTCACGTCCTCACACCGGTCACAAGCAAAACTGGGAAGGTGGAAGCATCTTGGAACCCGAGAGACACGAGAGGAAGAGGCTGATCAAGGAATCTAGTCACATCCCACAGTGCAACAAAAGGAAAGGCAGTCGCTCAGACCGTTTAGTTATGACTTATGTTTAGTGCATCAGTGAGAAAACTTGAATTCTATTTCGCATCATTTCCGATCATGTCATTATGGACGGTCAAAACATGATAAAAAAGTCATGGTTGCATTTTGTTTAGCGAATTCGATGTTTTACAAAATTCAATGACATACTGGTATTATGGACTTGCCCCGTAAATAAGGCTATGCAAATCGGTATATTTGAAAAGCTGAATCACGGAACTCAATTTTATCATTGAATTCCTAATTGAAATTCAATTTCTGATTTCTTTAACAGATCTTTACCTTTATACGAGCCACCTCAAGACTGCACCAGGTTATTTAAAAACAGAAAAAATACAGGACTTGTTAGAATACCAAAAGACATTGATGAGGGCTAAGTATGTTATTACATACAAAAGTATTTTCAAATAATACCGCTGTATGACTCGGAAGTTAAGAGTACCTGCTCTGTCAGCAATCCATTTGGGCAGTCCTTCAGAAATCCTTTATACCTGCGAAAGAATAAAAAGTGAAAGAAACGTGATTTTTTTATAGGTGAAATAGGATGCTAACCATTATAACAAGCATTTGATGCTTCATACTTAAAAGGAAAAGCAGCTTTCTTTCAAGAAGAAAGAATGTCAGATATTCAGGATGCCACTAAGGAAAAAAGAGGTGTTAAAGGCCATTAATCGATGGTTTCAGCGTTAAGATATCATATTTGGAACTTTTGTTGATATGATGAAGCGAGTTTCGGAGCTGCAATTTCCAATGCTTCCGTCCATAACCCGCATGCTGTCAAATACGACTTTGATTGTCATTGATTGCGAGAATAAAAAGAATCAGATATCAGATTTTAACAACGTGGATTTACCCTTAACGGGTTTATCATAATTTCCTCTTTCCTTTCATTTTACCAAGTTCAAATCCTATGGATGGGATGTTGCCCAACACGTGGTGGAAACGCGTGGCACGTGTGTCAGCCTGCTGCGGATGTGAAGAGCGCACGTGTTATTAGCAAAGGGGAATTAAAAGCAGAGTAGCTTCCGTTTCGCCGCAATGATTTGGACTTTAATGGCATTAAGTCTTAATCCCGGGCTATTTAAGCAAAGGGGGTTTAAAAGCAGAGTTCCCTGGAGGGATTAGATCTGTACGAGTGGACGTAGCGATTTTCATCAGGGATGTCCAACTATCAGAACCTTTTGGCGTGGAACCATTTTTAACGAAGATGCCACTATTGCCCAATTGAGGCAACTTTGTTAGAAATCAATCTTTGTTCAACATTGTGCAAGTTCGAAATTGGGCAAGTTCGAAATTGACGGCGCATTTTAAGTTTTTTTTCACACTGAGATGGACAATACCAATTTTGTTGCCTTATCTGTTAAATTGAACAGTGAAGATATGTTTGTTGTTCATGTGTTGCCATATCAGTCAAAATTGAATATGACCATGAAAAATCTCAAATCTTAATTCAATTACTTTTAAGGTTGGCTGTAGTGGAACAGAGGGGAAATGCAGCGATGAAAAATCAACATACGAATATCTATGCAATAGAAACCGTGTGTTGTCAAATGCAGAAATTAAGGGTTTACTTGCGGGATGTGAGCTGGTGCATGGCAGTGAAGCGTGGTCAAGAGGTTTGTTCGTGGCATCCTCGCGTGGAAATCTGCGACATAATTGGTCAGGTCTGCATTTGGATAATCATACCAGGAGTGATAGAAATATCAATGTTTTTGACTGAACCAGCTTGCATTTTCAGAATGGTACAAGGCCGCGTGCTCCACATTTTCATTACGTCTCTGCCATGCCTTTACGTATACCCAATTCAACTGATGGATTCACGAAAGTGGAAAAATATGACTTCAAAAACGCAACACTATTCATTTGTAGCTGGAGCTTCCCAATTGTTGAGCAGGATGCATGCACGTGATCAAGCTGATCACAGTTGCACCTGTGTTGCATCGATAATTAGGAAAACGGTCGCAAAAGGACAGCGTTGTTTTTAAGTTTTTGGTCAATCTCTCATTAGAATGGCCTATGCGAAGACAAAGGGCCACGCTGACTATGAAACAGACGACGGATGACTAGGTACGGATAGAATCGTGTCGTGCATTCATCTTCTGCAAAGCCTATCTCACACGAAGAAATTATGCATACACTTTACAGGACACACTGTATATTGTAGTCTTTTTGTCACTACAGTTTGATAGAGGCTATGCGGCAGAATCAACAAAAAGCTGTTTTGTGTTACACTGATTCCGGAACACGCTACCCCAATCCCAACCCCACCTACTTTGTAGCGTGAAACACTTCGTGCCATGTGGAACATCACTTCGACAAATTCGACGATCACATCATTTCGGCAAAATTTTTGTCACGGACATAGCTCCTACTGTTCCACGACACCCGCAACACCCTTTTCTGCAATATAAAACACAATATTGTAACGCGCGTTTTTGGGGGCAGATCTTTTTTTGAGAGCCCCTGAATAATCCGTGCCGTATGCAAATAGCATTTATATTTCTTACGCCGATTGCAGCGCCGATTGTTTCACAGGGGCAAACTTCTGCAGTGCCCCACAGATGGATCCGAAAACATGCAACACGAACATATTTTTCCAAGTAGGATAAACATTGCATTGCTGAATGTTTGGAAGGGCATGGCTTCCAACATGTGCTTTTTGCTGATCTGTGGCAATTGCAGCAACTTTTTCTGTTCCACCCATCTCGCACATCTCAGGGCTGGTTGCATATAAAGAGCCCCTGACAAATTCGTGATGTATGCAATGCGCATAAATACTTCTTACACCGGTTGCAGCGCCGATTGTTTCACAGGGGCAAACTTCTCCGGTGTGTTTCCGACCAACCAGAATTACCCACTCGTGCATGCAATGCCAATTTTGCAGTGTTAGGGAATCTCACGGAGGGGCTCGCGGCCATCGTTACAGACGCGATATCCACTCAGGTTTATTCAGCAAAAACGTCAGCATTCTGTAAATTCTGCGACAATAAAAGCACTCAAAGAAACTAAGATAGGCTGATGGAAACGGTTCAGCGGCTTCTGATGCCCATCCCAAAAATTGCAGATGAACCAGTACGATGTCAACGAGCGGAATGAGATTTAGGACTGTACAAATAATACTGGTTCAGATTGTCATGATTACCCCCAAATAAGGTCAAAAACCCCCAAAAAAGCAGAAATAATCTCAGAGCTTAACCTGGATAAAAGCGAATTAGTTTTGCTCATGATTATTTTCCCAATATGCCAGAGTTTTGGAAGGAAAATAAATTTTTGCAAGCAAATAAACAAAGTTTATTCCATGCTGTTTTATGGCCCTTTTCCCCTTTTATTCATCAGAACCATTGGTTCCGAACTCACAAGCTTTCGACCGCACAATTTGCAATGTTTTGTCAAATGAGTGAACCACAACACTGCCGATATCCGCTGAAATCTTTCAAGAGACCGTTACCATCAGCTATTGTCTTCGCTTGATCATGAAACGACTTTCCAAGTAGAGATGCGAGACGCTATACAATTTATATGTGCAAAATGTTTGCATTCCTGAACCTGCCCCACATATACCGACTGTATTCAGTATCATGCTCAAACATCCCTATTCTCCATGTGCGACCTGATGCGAACTTGCAATGTTTGGCTTTGCTTTCGGCCTCGTATTTTAAATTCTAAATTTCCTTTTTTGTTCCAGATTGAAAATGAATAGAGGTCGTAATTTGGTTTGAATTGTGGCATTATTTTTTGAAGAAGGAAGATCATAGACCAGAAAATAGAGATCTTCCGATTGATCTTCGTGATTGTCCATGTTTATTGCAGCAGACACTCCAACTACAGTGTGGCATGTTTCTGAAGTTGTTATCCGAAGGAGATAATGAGAAGGGAAAAGAATATTTTTCAACCGTCATGACGACAGGCACAATGGACTTTCATTGAAAGTGAGATACCCGAAAAGACATTGAGAAACCCAATCCAAATTAATCAACCACCAGTTTTCCCGTTGTGAAAGAAACATGAAAAATATACTTTTCAGTCTGATCTCATTCTGCAGGAAAAGTTGGGACAGATTCTATGATATTGGCCACAAAAAGAGGAGATATTTGAGAAATGTTGGGAGCGAAATTTACGGAAATAAACATTGTGTTCCTTCCGGCGAAAAACTCTTCTGCCATTCGCCCCAAAAACTCATGGAACCGATTACAGCCGCCATGACTGCAGGCTGGCCGTCAGACTTCGCTCTATCGTCCGCATCTTTCGTCCGTCTTCTTGAACCCAGTTTTATTGGTCTGGCAGTTTAGTGTAGCAACAGAGTAACCGAGAGAGAGTTTCTTGCCAATTCTAGCCGATGTAAAACGAAGCAAAAACTGTTTCACAAGTTTAGTTTTCCTGCAATTTTGCAACGATCGGCACTTTCGAATGCTGTGTCGAACCTTTCTAACACAAGAAATGGACGCTGCATCTTCGCTGATGCTTGGAGAAAGTTTGCGCTTCGAGTACAAATTGCCTGATTGGACTGATTACGGTGGACGAGTGAGCACGTGCCGATAGTTGGCTCCCACTCATCTCTGTAGAATATCCACCCTCGGTGTTTCTTACTGACAAGATTCATCCCACATGGCAGTAATTTGAGAAATTGTACATGCGGAAAATTAAGGGTAAGCGGTATACCTAAATTCGTGCCAGCACAATTTTCTGGGCTTTTTTCTTGGCTATCAGCAGGTTTACCTTGAATATGTTGGTGTAGTTTGGCACCCATTTGCTCTGGTGCAGCTTTCGACGGGACTATGATGGAGGTCTTTTTTCAGTTTTCTTATGCTGACCTCACAAAGCGCATTTCAGCCTTGAGTCAGAAGTGGAGATAAGGCGTATTTTTGTTTGTACGAATGCCTATCATTTTTTGTGCAGTGCAAGTGTATTGTTTTGTTAAATTTTAAAATTACCCGAGCCAGGACAATAGTAAATTCTCGAAAATCTCCGTCCATATTTTTCCGAGCGCGGCATGTGGGAAGTCATGTTTATTCACCTCTCAAAGAGTTGCCTGTTGGAGCGCTGTGAAGGTCTTCCCGTGTAGGTAGGTACTTCCGATTAAATGTGTTGTTTTCCTTTTCTTTTCGTCTCCCGTTCGGGCTGGCACCCAATTGCACAAAAAGTTATTCGGCGGAAATTGCTGAGCCAAAACACAAGGCCAACCGAACTTGGGTTCGGAATGAGGTTACGTACATAGCATGATATCACTTTTATTGTTAGGGTCTAGACGGTCTTGTTGGGTTATGGCTTGGCTGTTCCTGCAATTGTGAAGCCTTTTCCTGATGGCTTAACGTGCATTGGAATCCCAGATACTGTGTGCAGTATTCTGTGTGTGACCTTCCTGCAATGGCTGCACTTTAAGGAAGCTTTACGAATATTTTTACGAATACTTTTTGGGTCTATGTGTCTGTGCTGCGAATGCATAAGGCGACACTTCAGGGAAGGGCAGAGGAGTAAAGTTCGAAACAAGTTCCGTACTTGGAATTAACACAGCTTTGATGGAATTTATCCCATCATAAAGCGCAGTTGCAATTAAATTGATAGGGCTTCATCTATTCCTGCATTCTAAGCCAGTTTAAACATGTGCCAACAAACGATTTGTGTATCACAGAGCCTATGTGTTAGTTGTGCGTGGAAACATTGTAAATTCCGCAGAAGTCCACACTTAAAAAAAAGAATTCGGAATTCCACGATTGTTTGAAGCGGACTAAAATTTTGTCAGCTTACATTTGAATGAATGAATGAATAACTGTATTTTGTGAGGGGTTCCCCACTATCATACGTAAAAAACAATGACACTTTTGCACAAAACAAACAATACAATAAGAATGACAATAATCAGAATAGAAAAATGCAAACGAAGGAATGGGCGGACAAATTACAAAAACGTGGGCGTGCAGAGATGTTTCAGAAAACGACCTTTTTTGCTTTGACTTAAATTGCCGGGTCATGTGGAGAGATATATTCGTTTCTGACTTGAAATCCAAAAAAAATGAACATTTTACACTTCCTATAAAACAGAACGTCCACTCTGAACTTTCATGAGCATACATCAAATTCGGCCAGAAACAAATTTAGGACTAAGATAGCAGCCTGCGCCTTAGAACTAATGCACTTAAAGCTTGGGACAACACAGAGGCTGGTAGTGAATTCCATTTCTGTTATTGCTCGGGATACAAAAGAAAACTTCCCAATATCTTTCCTGAATGCCAGTGACTTTATCTTATATGGATGGTCGTGGCGACCGAAAAAAGATGGGCGCGTAATCAAGGAAAACAAATCTCCCCACCCCCAGATTTGTCACGGATTCGATAGAGGCACAAAATGCGATGGACCGTCCTCCTGTCAGCAAGTTTAGGCCAACCCAGCTGAGCAATCATTGCGGTAATGCTGCTTCTTTTACGGTAGTCCCCTACAACAAAATGAGCAGCACGCCTTTGAACATGTTCCAAAGAATCACAATAAGAAGTGAAATGCGGATCCCAAGACGTTGATGCACATTCCAAAATTGGCCTCTAAAGTGTAAAGCAAGCTCGCGAAGTTTCTTTGGACATTTCCTGAAATTCCTTTTTGCAAAATAAAAAGCACTGTTGGCTTCTTTCGAAACAGATGCAACCATCAGACGGGAGTTTGTAATCAGACTTTTGTTAACAACTTACTTGCATGTTTAGGGTCGCTGACCAAGAATGATATCCCAGCAACAAAGATGTTTTCAAAATTTCAATTGCTTGGAGTCGATTTCCTCCGCAACACCACACATCTGGCAACGACCGCAGATAAAAACGTGATCGCTGTCTTTTGGTGCCAAATGGAAATGCTGAATTGCCGCAACATTTCCGGGAAAATCAAGAGAGAAAAAATCGGATTTCCACAGCTAATTGGGATTGAAAAACAATTTCTGCGACATTGACAGAGTAAAGAGATGTTTTGATTAGTGAGAAGAAACATACCATTGTCGGATTTCCTTTTCGGTGACTGGAAGGAAAAGAGAAGAGAGAAATAAAAGTTTCGTTAGTGATAATTGGTGACATGCAGGGTGATCCATGAAGGAAATTGACACGTCTTTCGTGTCGTTTTGGTTTGTTGGACTTCAAAGAAGTGTGAAGTGGTCCAACGGTTCTTTCTTCTCCCGCTCTTAACTCACACCATGTACTGTTTGTGAAAGTGGCCCAGAACCAAAAGAGCTGAGCAAACAACTACCCTTAGAGATGGTCCTATGTGAAATGTGTTTCCTGGTTAAGTCTAATTTGCTTCTGCAAAGCCTTTTTTGGCAGTAAAGTCGACTGAAGATATCAAACATCTCATTCTTTAATAAGTTGTTCAGCCACAATGTGGTAATGTATCTCAAAAATTGACTGACCACTCCAAACCAATTGCCTCAACTGGACCCACCAACAAAAACATACATAAAAAGCCCCAACTGGACCCAAGAGAAAAAAGAAGCGAAATGTTATTCGGGGTGACTTAGATTTTGGTGACATGGTAAAAAAATCCGCATATATGCATCAAAATTGGATGATTCGAGTACAAAATCAAAAAGAATCGACAGCCTAAAAAATAATCCTAGTTCAAGAATCCAGCTGAACAAGCAGAAAATGACTACCTGCGATGAATTCCTGTCAAAAAGGCCTTTCGAGCAGCGATAAGCGTTGCGACTGGGCGAAACGCAGGCTGTAAATAAATCCTTTTGTGACGAAAAGTCAAAAAAGCGAGAAACGGCGAATGATATGCACTCCTTATCAAAAGCCTTTGAACATTGCAGTTCATTATTAACTCTGGCGCCATTTAGAATCAATGGCAGCATGCGCCGCAAAACATCATGACACTCGTGTGAGGCGTGAAGTTGCACCAAGACCTGTTGAAATTAGATGGCCCCTGTGTTAACCAGTACTTTAAAATATCGCCTATGTTCGAGGACTTTTGATAAGATCCGTAGAGGCGGAAAGAGTGAGAGGGAAGTAGATGTGAGCGATGCGAGTAAAATTGCGGAAAAGATGGAGAAGAGATAATGGTGGAAGATGAGTCATACATTGTCTGAAGCAGATGTTTTGTTGCAGCAGCGCTAAAGGATTGGTTCCACGAAGCAAAACATTTGTTTCAAGAAACGATTGCATCTATTCTTTCAAGAGCCGGCGCAAAGAATAAACTGTCACACTAATTTCTTTAGAAATTAAAGTTTTCAGTTTTTTCTATGCGACAGGGCACTTTGTTTTCACGGCACAAGGAAATCGGTTCTGCGATAATTGCCTATTCTCTCGTAAACTGCTATGGTAGGCGTTACGCAACCTAATCTACGATGAAAAATCCGTGCTGTAGAAATTAAAGTTTCACTTTTCCCCGTTTGCTGCCAGGCATCATTTTCACGATAATGTTGACTGATTTACGCCCGCATTCCTCATTGCAACTCACATTCAGAGTCAACTATTAGCCAGTTCAACAGACGGATGCATCTTTTGCAACAATGGAAATAGAATAAGCGTTGTTCATAGAAACGAAATTTTTAGCAAACCAAATCTGTCCATTGAATCGTGTGCTGAACCTGAAGCTGAGTCCCAATGGGGAATACGGTGTTGGTTTTTTGAATTTCACAACACTGCGTTTTGCAATATAAATTGAATATTGCCCTTCTTCCATTGTTGCACGACGACGCTCGAATTTTTGCGCTAGTGACATGAATTCGACAAAAATGTAATCAATATGACAAAATTCAGTGATCACTCTCAGAGATTTTTTATCCGCTGAATAAACTTCGCAAAAAATGTCAGATGCAATATATGCACGTTACAATATCCAGAGTCATAGAACGATGAAAAATCTGCGCTGTCGAAATTAAAGTTTTCCCTTTTACCCTTCTGCAGCCTAACATGAAAAAAATTAACCCGCACAATACCGCAGGATCCATATACCGAAGCAAATGGACGTGCAACACATGCAATCAAATGGGACAGCAATGCTATTTTGAAAAACTCAACTTTGCTGCAGAAATAAAAGTTCCTTACTTTTACCTTGTTTTAATGTGACACCTTCGGCCGTATTCCCATTGCAACTCAC
>JASGXE010013047.1:0-25401 GCA_030068105.1 Sinentomon sp. SZTP_YWyxl
ATATGTCAAATTGGGCACTTGCACACAATTACTGTTCATTTTTTCATTGTGCTGTTTTTGATGATACGACACCGAATTGACTCAACATTTCCAATGGATGATTCTCAATCCAACGACCTGTCATCTTGACGAATTGGAAACGATGAAACATTGAACATGGGTATGTGATGCTATTTTTTTTTGCAAATGCCTCCTGAGATGCTAACAACACTGCATCCCTATTCCCTGATGATGCTATGTTGTTGGATTTTCTTTTTCATGCGCTCCGACTCACTCACTGTTGGGTCTTTTGTTTTCTGGCCTCCTTCGTGGCCTCATCGCGTCGGCGATGAGGGGTCGCGCCACTTTTTGCTGCTGGCTGCCGACCCCGCAGTATTATTTTTTATAGGTGCGACAAGGGAGAGGTTGTTTGTGAACCAGCTGGAGGCAATGCAGCAGTCGAATTTGGTTGCAAATAGCAATTCTCCTGCACGATGCAGAATTCAGTAAAGGAATCCAAGTTAAAGGGAGCACTCAGGATAGCAAACGACGAAAGAGTGGGACAAGATTTAGGCTTCTTCCTGAGTGCTAAATAGGTGGTTTTTGGAATGAGCGCGGGCAGTTTCCCAACAGCGAGCTTGAGAAAGTCTGGGAAATGCTTCGAAACAGATTCCCGAGAACCCTACTTCCATGATAATTGAGATGCAGACGATCTCTGGCAAGAAAGTCAGCAGGGAGGGAAAAAAAAGGGAGCCAACAATTAGCATCCAGAAATGACATGCCGATCTGCTGACAGAGTGCAGCAATCCTGGAGTTCAGAAGATAAAGAGAGTTCAAAGGAACACGATCATTAGCAATCACTGCAGAAAAGATCAGCCGGGCAACGGGAAAAAGGTTCCTGCAGCTCTGAAAGAGGTCAGATACACGGCCAAGAACATCTTCCGGTGATGTAGGTACCACTGAGGAGGTCATTGGTGCCAGCATGCACAAGAACTGTTGAGAACGTTTGGGACTTTGAAATAGTGTTTAATGTGGAGGAAATTCTGGAGAGAGTACCTCGCACCAGGAAGACAGCGGAATTCAGTTCTAGAGGCATGGAGATGGTTTAGGTGCTTAATCATGGAATCTCCAATGATAAGCAAGGGCTTAGAAACTTTCTTTCTGTCATGAGGTGGTCCGAAGCAGATGAAGTAGAAGATTCCCTTGAGCATGGGTTGTTGGGCAAGGATTGGTTGGTGGAATCAGTTCGAGGGTGGGAAAAAAGGAATCCAAGAGGCATTTGCAAAAGTATTGAGGGGTCTGCACATTGCCCGGATTGATTGCAGCAACAGGGGATTCCACAACAGGCACCTGCAGGGAAGGAAAATCATGCTTGGTTGCTTGCTACAGATGAGCCAGGGCTGGAGAGAGGAGCTGAGACTGTGTCCGCATAAGAAAGGGTCCCTGGGATAACTTTGGGCATGGGACCAAGAGGTGGGATTAAACAAGATCCAATAGGTGAGGAGATCGATGGAACGGCTGAAAGGTTGAACAGTGTTGCCAGATGATTTTTCAAAAACCCGCAAGATTTTTGTGAAAAACCCGCGGAAAAACCGCAAGAAATTTCAGAAAACAGCCAAAAAACCGAGGGCGGCAAAAACACACAATTTTGCGGGAAATCTGACATTCCACCCGCAATTTCTGAAATGAGTCGTGAGTCGTGACAACAGAACGGTGGTCCCTAAAATGTGGATACCTGGATACCTACCTGGACACCCAACTGGATACCTCCTTGGATACCCTTCTAACCCAACCTAACCCATCCAAACCAACCTAACCTAACATATCCCCTAACCTGACCTCTGATACCCAAACCTGACCCATTTGTGGGGGTATCCAGTTGGGTATCCAGGTGTCCAGGTATCCATATTTTAGGGAATACCCAACAGAACCGACACCGAACATCGTGGGCAAAGGAACCTCTGGCGACATTGTTGCATTTTGGTGAATGAAAGAAATTTCCTTAAATTCAAAAAAAAAAAATTCCACAAAAAATTGCCAAAATTTGAAAAAATTCAAAAAGATTTCTCCAGCACATTGATGCCCACATCGCAAAAAAAGTTTTCCACTTCTGCCCAAACAACATTTTCCAGTTTGGAAATCTGCATTGACATCTTGCAATTTGCATGCAAAAATCAGCCAGAATCATGTCGAATTTCACCAGCAAAGCAAGTCAATTTCAGGCGGTCAATGCTGCTTTTTTCTGCCGATGTTCAAATGAAATGCGATTTGTGGAATGCGATTCGCGAACAACGAAGAAGAATTTGTCATTATCCAACCAACTGTGAGAAAGTCAGTTGATGAATTGAATTTTTCCTCGCAAAATGGGCGACTTTGTTCCAAAACAAGAAATAACAGAAAAACCCCACCAAAAACCAGAAATCAAAAACAAAACATTTCTGCCGGAAGAACAACCGGAAAACCGCGAACTGCGGAGCCGTCAAGCCGAACCAGCAAAAAACCGCAACCTGCGAAACCCAAAATTTTCCCGCGGG
This sequence comes from Sinentomon sp. SZTP_YWyxl, assembly GCA_030068105.1. Taxonomy (NCBI): domain Eukaryota; kingdom Metazoa; phylum Arthropoda; class Protura; order Sinentomata; family Sinentomidae; genus Sinentomon; species Sinentomon sp. SZTP_YWyxl. The sequence continues at coordinate 2,514 of JASGXE010013047.1, forward strand.
GAAGCGAAAAAAACGCGGAAAATGCCGTTGGTCAAATGCGACTTGTGAATCATGAATGAATGAAAAGAATTTGTCATGAATCCAAATGAACTCAAGACAGTCAATGGATGAATCGCATTTTTCCTCGCAAAATGATGTGTTCCAAAACAAGAAAAAATCGAAAAATCCACCAAAAACTGGCAAAAACCAGAAACAGAGAACAAAAAAAAAATCTGCCGGAAAAACAAGCGGAAAAACCGCGAACTGCGGAGACGAACCCGCGAAAAAACCGCACCCGCGAAACCCAAAATTTTCCCGCGGGGAAGCCCAACAACCAGCGGAATTTCGCGGGAAAACCCGCGATCTGGCAACACTGAGGTTAAATGGCTGACCAGGGCAGTTCAAGAGCGCAAGAGATAGGTCCTGGGGAGACAAAACAGCTGAAAGTTCAGAAAGATCAGCCACAGTGGGAGGAGGAGGGGGAACAACCAAAGGTTCGGCCACCAAGGTGGCAGAAGGAACAAAATCAGTCGTTTGCACAAAATCAGTCGGATGTTAACAGGTGCATCAATGGCATCGAACATTTGTATAGTTGCCAGTCAGAAGTGGATCAGTATCTGAAGCTGAACAATTTGATCATCAAAGGTTTACCTCTGATACAGGATTCATCCGCAGGAACAAACATGGAAGTCATCTTTGGCAAGATTGCTGCATTTCTCAAGATACCATTTGATTTTCATACTTCTATGGACACTGCTCACTACATGGGAATGCCTGGCCCAAATGGAGCAAAGACAGCGATAGGGAAATTTCTATCTCGCGACATGAAGAACAAGTTTCTCTCCGGCATCAGGAAAGCTAGACCTCGACTTCATGACCTTGGTTTCGAGAACTGCCCAAACACCCAAGTGTTCGCATCTGAGCATCTCTCTAGGAGGAATAATGAGATCTTTCAGGAGGCCTTGCGCTTCAAGATTACCAACCACTGGAAGTACTGCTGGACCAAGGACTGTAAAGTCTCTCTACGTCGTCGTGATGAAGATCGTGCCTGTTGCATTGCCACTCTGGATGACTTGAAGAAACTGTGATTGGAATACCAATATTGTGTTAAATCTTGTTAATTGCTTACTAATATTGCATAACTATGAGTATTGGTACTGGAGCTTTTTCTGATTCTGCATTTTTGTGTCCTGCCAGTGGCAAGCAGACTGATATAAGTGGATGTCAGCATGTCATCAAAAAATTCTCATTTGTGTGTCTAGGCTGTAACATCAGGAGTTTGTGTAAAAATTTTGACAAATTGAAAATTCTTATGACTCTGATAAAGATACCTATTCAGGTCATTGGGGTTTCTGAAGCCTGGGCCAATGAGTCTTCTAGCAGTGCTTTTCACATTCCTAATTACAACTTTACATCAAACTTTAGAAAAACAAAAAGGGGTGGTGGGGTTGCTTTGTATATTGCAAGCAGCTTGAAATTCAGGGTATTCAATGTTGAGGTTTTGTGCATCCCTGGGCAAGTTGAGGCGGTGGGTGTCCACATTTTTTATGACGCATCAAGAGGACTGGATGTTGACCTGAAAGTCATCATGATATACAGAGCCCCTAACTCCTCCCTTAAATTATTTCTTGAGAAGTGGGTAGGTTTTTTGGAATCGTGCAGTAATTCCATTGGCAAAGTTGTTGTAATGGGAGATTTTAATGTCGATGTGGGAAAACCCACTGCTGCTAGCCGCAAATTGCTTGATGCTTTTAGCTACTTTCAATTCAGGCAGCTCATTTCTGCTCCTACTCGCTCAACAGCAATGTCACACTCCACTATAGACCTGATATTTACTAACATTCTCAATGCATTCTGGTCAAGTGTAATTAGATTTACGGTTTCTGATCATTACCCAACTGTAATTGCTTTGGGTGACACAGACTATCACAGTGGTGCTGCAGGCAGAAACGTGGGTAGGTACACTGTACTCCCATCTACCAGAAGTTTAAACCATGGTTCGCTAGCTAGGCTTCTATCCAATGCTGACTGGGGAGCCCTTGAAGAATTGACTGACCCAGAAGCTGTAACTAAGGGGATTACAGATTGTATTTTATCAAAACTAAACGAATGTGGCAGTCATGTGAGTAGGCACAGTGTCAAGTTCAAAAGGCATAGTTTGGTGCCATGGGTGTCCCCTGAACTTGCTCGATTACTCATTTTGAGGGACAATTTGAAAACTAAGGCTTTCGGACGGCCGTTCAATATCAATCTTCAGGTGAGGTTAGTTAACTTGAGTAGAACTCTGAATGAGAGGCTGGACGATGCCAAGAAAAAATATTTCTTAGGCCGCATTTCTTCATCATATGGCCCAAAGGCAACATGGAACATTATAAAGGAACTGTTGAACATTGGAGGAAAAGATCGTCAGGAAATTATTGCCTTGGAAGCTCCGAATGGAACAATTGCTGATGAGATGTTAGTATCAAACCTTTTCCAGGACACTTTTTCAACCAGCACAGTCCCAGCTATGGCTAGTGACTATTCTATTGCAGAGGAATGGACAGCAAGGATAGAGAGAAATTCAAAGTCTTTCTTCCTTGCTCCTTGTACAAAATATGAGATATCAGACATATTATCAGGCATTAGGGATACAGCTGCTGGCATTGATGGTATTCCTGCCAAGATCATTAAGGCTAACAGAGTGGTTCTCTCAGGCCCCTTGTCTCACATGGTCAACCTAATGTTTGTGCAGGGTATATTCCCGCATCAACTTAAACAGGGGATTTTAGTGCCTATCTTGAAGAAGGGCTTGAGCACCATAGCTGAGAACTATCGTCCAGTGGCCCTTCTGCCTGTCATCAGCAAGCTCTGTGAAAAAGTGTTGCACAAGAGACTGCTCAGTTTTTTCAATGATTGTCGTTTGTTATCAGGGTCACAGTATGGATTTTTGCCAGGAAGATCCACGCTAGATGCCCTCCTGCATATAACAAATTGTTTGAAATATAATTTGGATAAACATAGAGTTTGTATTTCATTATTCGTTGATTTAACGAAGGCTTTTGACTGTGTTGATCATCATATTCTGTTAAAAAAATTAGACCGATATGGTGTGCGGGGCATTACCCTGAAGCTGATCAAATCATATTTAGCGAACAGATCACATCAAGTTAGAGTTGGCTCAGCGTTCTCTAGGACTGAGAGCATGACGGTGGGAGTTCCACAGGGCAGCGTTTTGGGTCCATTACTTTTTGTTATCTATTTGAATGACCTTTTCCATTTTCTTCCTTCCTGGGCTACACCTGTGGCTTTTGCCGATGATGTCACGGTGTTAATTTCTGGGACATCCCTTGCGGATGTTGAAACAAAAACAAAGGTTATTCTAAATGAACTGCAATTGTGGTCAAAGTTTAGCAGATTAGCAATTAATGTGAAGAAAACAAAGTTCATAAAATTTGGGCTCCCACCAACCCCAGGAGGATTGTGTGGCTGGCTCAGAGTTGGGTCTGTAAAGATAGATGAAGTTTTAGACCACAAAATATTAGGCATTTACCTAGATAATAAGTTATCATGGGGCAGTAACATGTGTGCCCTTGTAAAGAAATTACTGTTTGGCTTATATATGTTAAGAGTTGCTCGATCGTATTTGCCCCTGTCGTGTCTATTCTCTGTATACCATTCTTATTTTGAGGCACACCTAAGATACTGTGCTGCCATTTGGGGTGTATCCAAACTAAAGTATATCAAACCGATTTTTGTGCTTCAAAAAAGAGCCATACGCATACTGGCTGGTCTTTCATTCAATGCTCCAACAAGGGACTATTTTAAAAACCTAGGCATTCTCACCATTTACCAGATCATTTATTTTCAAGTGCTGTTGGCCATGCATAAGCTCCAATATATGCCTGAGTTTCTAAATGGATCTGTTGAGTTAACACGAAGACAAGAAAACCATGGATATGTTCTGCGGCCCGGCACTGTAGAAATGCTACCGATTGCAAAATTTAATTCAAGCTATGGCAAGAGTACATTGGGGGTGATGGGGTGTCAACTCTGGAATAAACTTCCTTCTGAGTTGAAGGGTATCACAAGGTACAAGAACTTTAAAACAAATTTAAAGAGGAAAATGATTAGTCATCAGTTGTTCTTTGATTATTTCGCTTAGCAGGTACCTCAAGTTCCTACCAAGTCTGTCAAAAAATTAATTTGTTTTGTCCGTAATCCCCCCTCTTCCTTTTATTTGTATTATCTATTTATTCTTTTACTATTCATTTTTTATTTTTCGTGCATTTTATTTATGTTTATAGCTTTATTTATTTCTGTTCTCCGCTCTTTCTCCTCACTTTTGCAAGCAGCATCCAACAACAACAATAATCCCAGCAGGTAGCATGCATCAGTTTAAACAAACAACCATTTCTCAGCAACCCTATTCAGAGTGATTTCAATTTAAAGCATTTACAGCAGCTCAGGGAAGTCATTTGACTTCTTTTCCTCCTCCCTTTCGTTTGCTTCCTTTCGTTGCTCGTCTCTTATCACCACTAATGTCATGTTTTTCTTTTCTTTTGCTGGCAACTTGCCCCATACTGCATGCATGGGCCTGCCTTCTTATCCAGGAGTCTTGGCTAATTTGAATTGTGATTTGCAACCATTTTCAATCTTTCTTTATGGTTGCTGTGTTCGGACTTTATTACACCAAATGGCATCTGTGATATCTGCACTGGATTTTCTGAATACGCCATGTTGATTTTCTTCTTCCCCTGGATCATATCTGGCACACTCATATCCTGCTGTATGGGGTAAGTTGCAATGCACATTGTACCTAAATATTATTATTTTTTTTTTCTTTTTTGGAGTTGGAACTGGACACCTTGCAAATCAAACATTTTTTTTTTCTGTGTCTGTTGATTAATGAGTGGTGTTGGTTTGCCTGTGATTCCAAAACAAAAAAATGAATTCTTTCCCATGAAAAATGTTATCTGTACTTCATTTGTAATCAAAACGCAACATTGTCATGAAAATGCTATGTGTTTAAAAAATGCTAAATAAAATTGAGAAAAGTAGAAAAAAAAAAAAAACAACCACTGTGGGAGGCGAAGCCACAACTTCAACAGGATCTGAAGAACAAAGAATTCTGAGATGCAGGAGAAGGCTTTTCATTTCACGAAAATCACCAATGCAATCCTCGCACATCCACAATGCCCATGCCGGAATAAGCCTGGTTTTGAGAAGACCGACACAATCGAAGTGGAAGTACTTGGAGCAACCATCACAGAGCACCATTCGCCCCTCGCCAGAGTTTCCAAATTTGCAATTCGCTCGGCAGTGCTCATCTCTGCCAGATGAATGCAAACCAGACACGGAGGCTCGGGAAGTTGGAGTATCCATGACGGAAACAGCGTTGAGAATTCCAGATACAGAAAGGCGAAGAAGTGGAACTGGAAAAAAAATGAAGAAAATGAGAGAAAAACAGGAGGCAATGGGCAAGATGAAAAGGAGGAAAGAGCGGGATGAGAAAGTCGAAAGAGAGGAATGAGAAAGAGGAAAGAGAGCACAGAAAACACAGATAAACAAGAAAACAAGGAAAAATGAACAAACAAATCAAATTATTCCCAAAAAATTGACACCAAGCCAACGAAATCGGCGGAGCGTCCACGAAACGCAACCGCAAGCGCCTTTCATCGGGTGTCCGGGTGGCATAATTTTTTTCCAATCCACTTCCGCGGGCAGCAGCATCGCAACAGCCAATCACGTCGTCTCAATTTGTGACATCATAAATTTTCGGATTTTTCCTTGCCACCGGTTTTTGCCATTTCACATTTGGCATGTTTGCCACCGCTTCGCAACTCTTTCTGGGGCTGCAATAGGGTTAGGTTAGGTCAGGTTAGGTTAGGTTAGGTCAGGTTAGGTTTGGTTGTCAGGTTTTGAAAATTGGATGTTGAAATTGGATGGAATTCCCAACAGCCAATCAGAGACGCGCATGCGGAAGTGGATTGGGGAAAAAATATGCGTCCGGGTGGGCGTCCGGGTGGGCGTCCGGGTCAAAAATGGGTGTCCTGGTCGTTTATCAGGGTGTCCGGGATGGGTGTCCGGGCACTGTAATTGGGTGTCCAGGTCAAAAAATGGGTGCCCGGGTTGTTTATCAGGGTGTCCGGGGCGAAAATGGGTGTCCCGGGTCGTTTATCAAGGTGTCCGGGTCGAAAAATGGGTGTCAGGGCACTTTAGTTGGGTGTCCGGGTGGGTGTCCGGGTCAAAAAATGGGTGTCCGGGTCAAAAAACCGTTTGGATGCTGTTCTGTCGCCTGCAGAACGGTTTTCGTGGATTCGCGAAGTTTCATGAATTTTGTCATTTTTACAGTGTAGGGTGTCCGGGTGTCCGGTTGTCCGGGCAGGTGTCCGGTTTTCAGTGCTGAGGTGTCCGGGTGGCGTGGGATGCGTATTTGATTAATCTATACGAATTGGGCACTTTACCATCTAACCCCATGCAAAAGTCCCGACCCACAAAAAGGCAGGATAACACTCTGAACATAGAAAATGGGTTAGGTAAGGTTAGTATATGTAGGGATAGCGGTTCCATTTCACGGAACGAAACTGTGTCAAATCATTTTTCAAAACATCAAATCAATAATTTAGCTCAAAGCACGTGTGCCATAAAAAATCAAAACCGAAGTGTTCACCTCCGTTTTGCCAATTTACGTTTTTCTGCTTCCCGACAGGATTGCCGCATTTTGAAAACCCTGCCTGCAGAAGTGGCGTGTTGTTTTCAGTGTTGCGAATCCTAGGGTAATTACCCTTTTTTAGGGTAATTCGAAGAGCCTAGGGTAGAGTTTAGGGTAGCCGCGGTTTTAGGGTAATTTTAGGGTTTTCCATAAATCTGACATTTCATTAGGAGGCAGCATTGGTGTTTTTGGGAAATTGTCTCATTTCAAGAACTGATGATGAATTTCTTCAGTTCGGATAAAATTTCTGAAGCCATGAGTTTTGAGTTTAAACTGCGATCGGCAACTCTGCACTTCCGCATCGTCTGCTCCTCATTCATTCATTCTTCAGTTCTTCGGTCTTCCAACGCAGTGAGTGACGCAGAGCACACTTGGCATTTGGTCTGGCGGAAAGAAGCCTTCACCGTTCACCTTGCGTTTCGTCTTGTCAGTGAAACAGACACTTGGCGTCTGGTCTGGCGAAAAGAAGCCTTCACCGTTCACTTTGCGTTTCGTCTTGTCAGTCAAACAGACACTTGGCGTCTGGTCTGGCGAAAAGAAGCCTTCACCGTCCACCTTCCGTTTCGTCGAATCACCTTTCGTTTCGTCTTTCGTTCGAAGGCCGAAGAGTCTTCGGCCTTCGCTTCGGCAATCGTCTCACCGTCTCATTGTCTCTCACTTCATTGCGAGCGGGGTGCACTCACCACACAAGGCACTGCACGCACACTGCTTTCCACAGTTTTCAATTTTTTTCTTTAGGTAGGTAGTCTCTAGGATAGGTAGGTAGGCCTTACATTTTGTTTTTCTTTTTGGCAGATCCCTACCCATAATTAACGATGGATAAATGGCTTCATAAAGGAAAAATACCACCGGATGTGGCTGAAAATAAATCAGCATCGAAGCCTTCAACTTCTGGTAGCTTAGGCTCTTGCGAGAAATGTCCATCGGAAGATAAAGACTTACCCACCTCAAAATTTAGTTCAGATTATTCTGACTCTGATTCTGATGTTGAATCTGGAGATGATAGTGATGATGCTAATAACGATAGTGACTCACTTCAACCGGTAGAGAAGCGCAAGCGCCATCATCTCATCACCAAAGAGAGAGGAAAAATCTACAAGCAAAAGTTTGTTTCTTCTTGGATGCAGTTGCCTGAATTCACAGGATGGTTGGAAAGGTCGAAGTCATCACATGAAAAGGCATTTTGTAAGCTCTGCCAAATGGATCTCTTTTCGTAATAAAATTAGGTTAAATTGTTTGAAATGGGTAGAATTCGGTAGGTCTATCTGTCATTAGGAGAATCATCAATCATGGAGCATTCATTGGTCAATTGTCGCCTGCACAGTGCGCAGCAGACAGGAGACCATATACACAGCGCAGACATACAGTACCTTTCACAGAGTGGTAAGTGCTCATTATTTTATTGCATTTTTCCTGTGCCTGCACGTAAACATCTGACATATTATAAATTTTTTTCATTTAGGGTAATTTAGGGTAGAATTTGGCTTGTTGCAGGGTAATTTGTGGATGGTTCATTCGCAACACTGGTTGTTTTCGAGTTGTTCGTCTGGTTCAATCAGCATTGTGATCAAACACAGCTGTGCTTTCCTCGATTGTCTGCTGCCGCACGACCTTGACCCGTTCCACGCCGTTTTCTTTTTCGCTGTTTGGTTCTACACAGCACACACGAAAACATTGGTCTTCTCTTTTCCTCTGCCGCGCTCGTTCTCTTTGTGTGCTGCTGCAGGCTGGCTTTCATTGTTGCCAAGCGAGTTCTCGAACGCAAGCAAGACGCAGTTCACTGTATTTGATTCGGAAAAGTGCGTCTGCCTTTATCTGGACCTGCAATCATTTTGTGATCGGGTGATGCTCGACCAAATCGCGGTTGCTATGGAAACTTCCGATCAGCTGTTTTTACCTGCATCGGATGTGAAATGTCGTGTTGGTTCAGCTGGATTTTGAACCTTTCATTTTCCGTTTTGAGCTCACACGTGTCTTCCATTTGTCCGTGTTTGCTTTGCATGCATTGCGTCACCTTGCGTTTTCACTGCTGGTCTCGGGAATTTGGCTGGTCACTTTCTGTTTGCATTTTCTTGCGTTTTCAGCTTTTCTGTGCATTGCGTCTTCCACTTTTCTGTGCGCTGCATCTTCCACTTTTCTGACTGCCAGACTGACATGTTCCAAATTTGCAAAGGAACCGTCTTTTGTTTTTTCCGCGGAACTTTTCGTTTTTTCCTGTCAGCAACATGCGTGTTTCTTCTTTCACAAACACTGCTTTTCCTCATGGCAAATCTCTTTGCATCTGCGTCTACTGAAACTGATCTCACCAGCGCCTTTGCGAAACTTTTTCAATCTGTTCCAGTGCACCAGCAAACAAATTTCATTTCCTGACATGTTTTCAATCACCAGTCTGTTCGCAGGCATTGCCTCTTTGTGCTGCCACATGCGTTTCCACCATGCTTGGCTTTCCTTCTGGCACTTTGTGCATTTCAAATTCTCTGGCAGGGGACGTTGCGTGTTTGTCCTGCACGAAACGTTTTTTTTTGTGTTTTCCCCTGCAGCAATGCTTTCTCGTTTGTTTGCTGCTGTCTGCTTGCGACCTGTCAAAAGGCATTTTGCGGTGTGCCAAGTTTTTTTCCGTTGTGTTGCGACCAGCCAAATCATTTTCGATCCCAGACAAGTGAGTAGCATATTTTGCTTGGATTTTGTGCCCAGGTTTGCTGTGTGCGCCAATGCGGGAATTTTGAGTTGACCAGCACCCATGAAAAAAGGGCTTTCTTCCTGTTTGACCTCGAAAAGCACCCTCACTTTCTTGTGTGTTTCACTTGCCTCTGCATGTGCAGGAATGAACTGTGCTGTCATGTGGAATTTTGTGAGCTGGCGGTACAGGGTTTTTGTGACGGTTGGCATCATTTTCATGAAGAGTGTGATGCTTTGCGCTGTCTGCCTTTGGGTTCCTTTGTGTGACATTGTGACTTGTTAGACCATTTTGTGCGTGGAATATTTTTGGTCAGGGCATTGTGATTTGTGGGATTGTATTTGTTGCCAAAATCTGTGCTGGGTTTTTTCTCTATTGCTCTCTTGAGGTCGTGCTTGCATTTTTGAGTTGGTGATAAATATTTCCTCAGGTGTTCACATAAACAATGAGACGCCTGCGATGACAATTTTGTTGCTGGTGTTTTTGTTCGTTTGGAGATGGTGAATCCCGATGAGCAAGTGCGAGCTGTGAATTTTTGTGCAATTGAATTTTCCTTACGTTTTACTTCAAACAAAACAATATTTTCTCTTCTCTTCTACATTTATAGCTTACCTACTATTTCAATTTGGCCCAAGTTTGGCATTGAGGCCTGAGACCTAAATCAATTATTTCTTGGCTGCTGCCTAAATTATTCTGCAACCTGAATGCCTGAATAATTCCATTTCCCATCAAGGGGTAAGCGATTTTCCATTATTTTTGTGTTGCTTTTTGTCGGATAAAAAAAAAATTGCACTGGCTGCTGAGAGAAAAAAAATTGTTGTTCATTCACATAAAAAAAAAAAAACTTTACACCGTGTTCGACACAGCCGGATTGAAATTCTTTTTTTTCGAGTCAGCCTTTCTTTTCTTATAGTTGAGAGGTTTTCTTTTCACAAACTTGCAGAGAGGTTTCACGTTTCATTTTCATATTTGTTTCTGCCTACTCACTTAATTAAAACACTTTGTTTTATTCCAGGGTAAGGTTAGTTGTTCGGGCCCAGGCCTGTGCTTGTGCTTTTTAAATTGAATAATTTTGTATGCTTTCCTGCAGCTTGATATATCTCTTTTGTTTCCTGTTGTCTGTTAATATGGCGATGTCAAAAAATCTTTTACTTGCCACCCCAAATGTGTTTCCGCAGTAAAAGGATCACCTGACAGAAATCCTGTGATAACATGAATGTCCTTTTCTCACTTCGAAAAGGTGGACAGGAAGTAGCCACCAAGAAAAAAACCCCTTGTGCTTTATTTGAGACATTTTCCTGTCTGAGCATTTAGAAGCTTATTTCCCGAGTGTGAGACCATTGGACATTACCAAAATGAAAAAAAAAATAAAACTATTGCATTCCTTGAATTTTGATATTTCAAACTTGTGAGGAAACTGGTGTTTTTTATCCTGGTTTCCAGTATTCCTGAAATATCTTTCGGGCTGTGATCCATTTTTTCACATGGAGATATTTTCCCAGGATGTGGTGTTAAATCTTCAGCTTTGGATTTATTTTACGAGTGTTCCACAAGTCCCCTTTGTTTTCTTGCAGTTCATGTGGGCAGCTGTTTCATGTGCACAGCTGTTACCTACCTATTGCATGAGAGGATTAATCCCTGTGATTTCTCAACTCTGACTTGGTGCAACATCTTCCTCACCTCGAGTGGTGATGTCATCTTCTGCATCTTCTGTGACTTGCGACCCAATAAATGAATTTGTTCCTGCTGTCTACTGCGACTGCATGATATTCCTGAACTGCACTCACAAATGGACATCTGTTGCAAGATAAGTAACTTTGGATATCTACTTGAAAATTGTCACTTTCCGAACGATGGACTGATTTACCAACGAATTGTTGAACAGGAATTCTTCAATAGCCATGCGGGGCTATTTTCGGATCGAGCTATGAATCGCTTCCAGTGCATTTGAATTGTTATGCAATCTCTTTTCATGGCCATAAAATTATAAATGTTTGCTTTGACATGCTTTTCAATTTTTAAGCTGAGTGTTCACTAATTTTGTACCCTGGGTCCGAACCCACACCCTGCAGATTTTGACATACCCAAGTTGATGAGGTAAAGTCCTATGAAGCCTAACTCAACAGGCATTCTTAATTCCTGCAAGTGTGAAATTAAAGCCAAGTGACCTAGGTGTCAGGCATCTGAATTTGATTTTGAATTGCAGGAGGAACTCTCTAATTAAACTAGAGCCTCCATTTCATCTTTAAATTCATCTTTGGAATTGAAATTTATCATGTGAGTGTGTGGGGTTTTTGTTTCCTTTTCGTCTTATATGGCGCCTAAGTGAAATTTAAACTGATTTTGATCCTTTGTTCTTCCTGAAAAATTACGAAATTTAAAATTTTCCGTTGAAAAAAGGGAGAAGAGAAAAGAAAATGAAATTGTTTGTTGATTATTTTGTTTGTTTTCCCCCTATAGCTTAGAGCCTTTTTGAGCGTTGTCTAACACTTCATTGTTGATTCTCTTGCAGGTCGGGTGCTTCGTTGGATTTGCTGCCACCTGTAGTTGCTGTCTTCTCGTTGGTGACAGTTTACCGTTTGCAGTTCATGCTGGAGTGACTTCTTGTTCTGAGTCAAAATTGGGAAGAGTAGAAGTGTTCACTCCCAGAAAATTTTGCCAACTTACTACACCGAGTAATCCAGACCAGGCAAAGTAAACACGCTGACCATCAAATCACGGCATCATCGACTACAACGGCAACTCGGACGACTGCAGAAAAACCACGCGATGTCAGGATTCACTTTCAGCAACAAACCTGCAAGGAAGCCAACAAATAAATATTAGAGCAAATGTCAAAGACCGAAAGACACAACTTCACAAGCCAGCAAAACCAAAAGAAATGAAATGAAAAGAAATTGGATAGAGTTTTTTTTTCTTTTCTCTTCTCCCTTTTTGGTTTCACAAAAATTTTAAATTTTGTTTTTCTTTTTCAGGATCAAAATTCAGTTTAAATTTAACGTAGGCGCCATATAAGATAAAGAGGAGGAATCCATCACACACACATCACTGAATTCCAAAGATGAATTTAAAGATGAAATGGAGGCTCTAGTTTAATTCGAGAGTTCCTCCTGCAATTCAAAATCAAATTCAGATGCCTGACACCTAGGTCACTTGGCTTTAATTTCACACTTGCAGGAATTAAGAATGCCTGTTGAGTTAGGCTTCATAGGACTTTACCTCACCAACTTGGGTATGTCAAAATCTGCAGGGTGTGGGTTCGGACCCAGGGTACAAAATTAGTGAACACTCAGCTTAAAAATTGAAAAGCATGTCAAAGCAAACATTTATAATTTTATGGCCATGAAAAGAGATTGCATAACAATTCAAATGCACTGGAAGCGATTCATAGCTCGATCCGAAAATAGCCCCGCATGGCTATTGAAGAATTCCTGTTCAACAATTCGTTGGTAAATCAGTCCATCGTTCGGAAAGTGACAATTTTCAAGTAGATATCCAAAGTTACTTATCTTGCAACAGATGTCCATTTGTGAGTGCAGTTCAGGAATATCATGCAGTCGCAGTAGACAGCAGGAACAAATTCATTTATTGGGTCGCAAGTCACAGAAGATGCAGAAGATGACATCACCACTCGAGGTGAGGAAGATGTTGCACCAAGTCAGTTGAGAAATCACAGGGATCAATCCTCTCATGCAATAGGTAGGTAACAGCTGTGCACATGAAACAGCTGCCCACATGAACTGCAAGAAAACAAAGGGGACTTGTGGAACACTCGTAAAATAAATCCAAAGCTGAAGATTTAACACCACATGATCGCTTGGGTTCTGCCTCCATTCAGTGTACCAGCTGCAGCTCTTGGATTCACAAGGACTGTTCAGGGCTATCGGGGAACAAGTTCAAGGAACTTTCAGGCAACAATGCTCCCTGGTACTGCAAAGGGTGTGTTGGTAGTGATTCACCTGGCTATAATTTTGGACGATCCTCTGGCCCAACTAAGTCATATCTGGATCCTATCATCTCCCAGGCTAGCACCAGCAATGCTGACTATGATATAGCTGGACTGGTCCGCTCTGTGCACTTCATGAGCAGTCAGTTCCAGGAAGCGATTGGGAAGCTGGATATGATAACTGCCCGTTTGGTGTCTGTCGAAAAGCGTCTTGATGTTGTACTTGAGGAAAACAAAGAATTGAAGACTCAAGTTAGTCATCTCCAGGAACTGGTACGTGCACATGATGACTATCTTTACCGGGATAATGTTGTGGTCAGGGGCTTGCCGGAGTCCCAAGATGAGGATATGACTGAGATTGTTCAGTCACTTGGAAAAGCTCTGGATATAGCTGTTGTTTCTACTGATGTCAGCACAGCTCATCGTTTGCCGTCTCATGGCAAAGGCTCTCGACCACTGGTGATCAAGTTTGTGCGCCGTTCTACAAGGGATCTGTTCATCTCGTCTGCAAAGGCAAAAAGGCTAACATCTACTAAGCTTGGTCTTGATGATGCCAATTCCCCAATCTTTCTTGGCGAACATCTGTCTCCTGAGAAGCGTGCCCTGTTCAATCGTTGTATGGATTTTCGTAAAAACCATGGCTACAAGTTCCTGTGGGTCAGAAATGGCCGAATCCTGCTTCGTCAACAGGAAGGTTCAGCAGTCTACACGATCTCGACTGAAAATGACTTGGCTAATCTGCCAAAGCCTCAAAGTGTGTGAACTTTTATACTTCCGAACAACTCCATACCTGAACGATTGTCTTCAGTTATTTAGACTATGGCTATTCCAGACCTTGATTTTCCGAAATTTGATTTTTGTAGCACATCGTATAATTCGTTCAGTTACTACTCATTGCCAATGAGTACTCATGGGTTGCATGTTTTTGAACTAAACATACGAAGCATCAGAAAGCATTTTGATGAGCTTTTATTAATTTTGCAACAACTTAAGCAATTTCCTCACATAATAGTTCTGACTGAGATCCAATTGGAAAACTTGTCCTCCTTAGATGCCTTTCGTATAGAGGGATATGAAACTTTTGGATGTGTGCGGGATGGGTCACGATTTGGTGGAGTGGCTGTTTATGTTTCCGTGTCCATTGACTCTGTGCAGCTTGTCAAGTACAATGTTGGTGCCGTTATTGCAGTAGAGGCTGTGTGGCTAGAATTGCTTTTGTCCATCACTCCAATGAAAACTGTCAGGTGCACTCTTGGAGCAATTTACAGGTCTCCATCCTCATCAGTTGCTGATTTCTGTCTGTATTTGGAAAATATCTGCCTTGATATTGCTACACATGGGAGGGAGTGTTTATTATTAGGTGATATGAATATTGATCTCTCCCAGTCATTAGGTGACAGTAGTTTATGCCCGTTTCGTTCCCTTTTGGTAGCCAACAACCTTCATCAGTTAATAAATGTTCCATCTCGAGTCACTGATCATAGTAATACAGTTATTGACCATATTATTTTGAGCGAAACACTGTCTTCTTTTGTTAGAGTTAAGTATTGTGGTGCTGTTTATTTGGATATCACTGATCATTTTCCTGTTTTTGCCTATTTGGAGTATATTGGGTCCTCATCTGAAGAAAAAACTGTGGATCGTTCATCTTTTACTCAGTGTAATTATAGGAAAGTACGTACAATTCTGGAAAACATCAGTTGGAACTCTTTGTATGCGGAAGGAAATTCGGATGCTGCCTTTGAGCTTTTCACAAAAACTATAATTGATTCTAAGGTCTCTTGCTCAAGGACTGTATCTCGTCATTCCAAGTACAAGATTTCCAGGAACCCATGGATAACAAGTGGATTGCTGAGGTCCCTCAAAACTCGTGATCAGCTGTTTTATAAGAGTAAAAAAGAAGCCTGGGGATCAATATCTTTTGGCAAAATACCGAAAGTTCCGTAATCTATTGGTTGTTCTACTGAGGGCTGCTAAGCAAAATTATTATGCTGGGCTACTAGGACAATTGCATGGAGACAGTAGAAAGATGTGGAGGGTTGTGAAGGAAGCTGTTGGACTTCCGACAAGTTCTGTTGATTCTTGTGTAAAATGCTTAAGAGTCAATGACACCAGTGTGACCAGACCCCTTTCCATTGCTGACGAGTTTAATAAGTATTTTGCAAGCATTGTTACAGCTGAGAGTCCTACTCACGGGCCTAGTATTTATTCTTTTCAAGCCTATTTGGATAACCCATGTGAAGAAACTATATTTTTTGGGCCTATTACCAAAGATGAGGTTGTAACAGCAGTGAGATCTATCCCGTTCTCTTCTGGCCCATTGAATGAGGTATCCGCCAAAGACATAAAACTACTTCTTCCAGTCTTAATTGACCCTTTAGTTCATATTTGTAACATAATTGTAGCTAGTGCTAGATATCCTAGATGCCTAAAGCTTTCAAGGATCACTCCGATTTACAAATCTGGAGCTAAAACAGATGCCTGCAATTACCGTCCAATTTCTGTTCTTCCTGCGCTGAATAAATTGATGGAAAAGATTATTTATGCCCGTCTGTATAGTTTTCTGGAGAAGAATAATTTCTTTCATCCACTCCAATTTGGTTTTAGGAAAGGAGTTTCAGCATCTAATGCCATTAGCTCCATTGCAACGCTCATTCTCAATTCATTTGAAACTGGGAAATTTGTTGGTGGGCTGTCTTTGGATCTTTCCAAAGCATTTGACATGGTTGACCATCAGATATTGATTGTAAAGCTTTTTAATTGTGGGATACGAGGCCATGCTCTAGATCTTATTCTAAGTTATTTAACTGAGAGAAGGCAAGTAGTCAAAATAGGTTCTGTTTTTTCGACTGAGAAGCATATAAGTCGAGGTGTCCCACAAGGTTCTGTTTTGGGGCCATTGTTTTTCTTGGTTTATGTCAATGATTTTTTTAATGTGCGGTTAAATAGTTCTTTGTTCTTGTATGCTGATGATAGTACACTATTCTATTCTTCTGTAAATATTCATGATATTATATTGCAATTGCAATCGGACTTGAATTCTGCTTATCAGTGGTTAGTTGCTAATAAGTTGAAGTTAAATATTGACAAAGTTAAATTTGTAATTTTTCATACTAGCGCACGTAGGTCTGCGTTGGATGGTGCAGTTGCTGCTCTGCAATTGAATGGGAAGACTATTAACCGTTCACAGTCTTTTAAATTTCTTGGTGTATGGTTGGATGAAAACTTAAACTGGGATCTTCACATAAACTCACTCAAATCAGCACTGGGCAGTCTTGTGTATTTGTTTTCTAAGTCCTCCAAATACTTGCCTCTGGGAACCCTTGTTCTACTTTACAATAGTCTTGTTTATTCTCGTCTCATCTATGGGTGCGAGGCGTGGGGTTCGAATTATAAATCGAGACTGACTCCTCTTTACTTGAAGCAAAAAGCAATAGTCAAAATTATTTTACGACGTGATAGGTTATCTTCTTCCGCAGATGCATTTGGAACATTAAATTTGTTGTCATTGTTTCATATTATTGTTTTTCGCCAGTGTTTGCTTTCATTTGCTGTTTTACACCGATCCTTATCTATTTCAGGCGTTAACATTGTCCTTATGGGATCTGGGGGTCATTGTATGACACGAGGTGCCCTTGGTTTTAAATGTATTCTGCCCTTATGTAGGACCAATTGGGGCAAATTCAGTTTAAATTTTAGAATTCCCTATATCTGGAATTTGTTGGCAGTTGAGCTTAGGAGCCAAAAGGTGCTTTCAATATTTAAAAATAAATTGTTCCATTATTTATTGTCAGTCGATCTAACTGTAATTCTCCGTACTTTCTTTGATTTCAACTAAACTGGATTTTTGGTGAGCCTTGATTCTCAACTCAAAATCTTTAAAAAAAAAATTGTTAGGTCCTTTCTTCCCTTCTCTCCTCTTTTTGTTCTATAGAAGGTAGGTACCTGCGTATGTAGGTGCGAGTTGGTACCTACCTACTTAATTTAATCTTTTCCCCTTTTCCTTTTGTTCTGATAGGATATTTCCCTGAATTCGTTTTTTGTGTAGTCATTTTTCAACACATAGTGGACATAATATCCACCCATTTTCGGGTTTATCATCTCCCAGTGCCGGATAAAAAAAAATATCTTTTTGGTATTGGGGTCTTCAGGTGGAGACCTGTTCTAGCAATGCTAATTTCTCCACCTTTCCAACCCTGATAAGTTATTTGTTCCTTTAGCTATTTTGTAGTTGGATAAACCCTCAACTCCTCGTTCATCGCCATTTTGATTCTTGCCTGTTCCCTCCAGCTGGGAATATAGATAGGTAACAGATGTTTTGCTATTTCCTGTTTTCTTTTAGTTGTTTAATTCAATGTATCTATGTACTCTTTTAGGATTTGTACTGCCTGTTGTATTTGTGCATTTGTTTGTGTTTCTTTAAGACAAATATACAAGTTTCAAATTCCACCTGATACACAGAAAATATTGGAGCCAGCATTCACTTCATTGTCTATCACCTTGATCATCAGTACTCAATCTACGCACATGCATAAATAAACTATTCCCTTGTGCTTTGCAATGTTTGTTTTGTTTCTGTTCCTGATATCCCCTTGACTATTGATTGCTTATGATCCGGTGATGGTGGACATTGTCGTGATTTGTCCGCTGCTATTTACTATTTCATAGCAGATCATAAAGCACAACAACTCTCTCTTGACTTTATCTTCAACCTTTTCACATTTTGAGGATCCACATGCTCCACATCTTTGGGTGATTTTGTCATCCACTTTTTTACATGCTGATTGCGAGTGACTCAGGAGAGACTTGTTGTGATTGGTTGGCTGGCACACCCCTGTATGCATCCTCCAGACCAAACAGCTGTCGAATGTAATTGTTTTTTGTCTTCAAGCTGGTGTATGTCATCTTTGATTGTCATATGCTATTGATTTTGTGGCACTTAAATGTTTTTTTTTTTTTTTGTAGTAGATACCTAGTTAGTGGTTGTATTTTCAATCATAAAATTGTTTGTTGTCATTGCGTGATACAGCTGTTTGGGTTCATCTGGTTGATGTTGGCGATGATGGGGCCCAGGGGATCACACACACACACAGGGGATCACACACATCCTGGGAAAATATCTCCATGTGAAAAAATGGATCACAGCCCGAAAGATATTTCAGGAATACTGGAAACCAGGATAAAAAAACACCAGTTTCCTCACAAGTTTGAAATATCAAAATTCAAGGAATGCAATAGTTTTATTTTTTTTCCATTTTGGTAATGTCCAATGGTCTCACACTCGGGAAATAAGCTTCTAAATGCTCAGACAGGAAAAGTCTCAAATAAAGCACAAGGGGTTTTTTTTCTTGGTGGCTACTTCCTGTCCACCTTTTCGAAGTGAGAAAAGGACATTCATGTTATCACAGGATTTCTGTCAGGTGATCCTTTTCTGCGGAAAACACATTTGGGGTGGCAAGTAAAAGATTTTTTGACATCGCCATATTAACAGACAACAGGAAACAAAAGAGATATATCAAGCTGCAGGAAAGCATACAAAATTATTCAATTTAAAAAGCACAAGCACAGGCCTGGGCCCGAACAACTAACCTTACCCTGGAATAAAACAAAGTGTTTTAATTAAGTGAGTAGGCAGAAACAAATATGAAAATGAAACGTGAAACCTCTCTGCAAGTTTGTGAAAAGAAAACCTCTCAACTATAAGAAAAGAAAGGCTGACTCGAAAAAAAAGAATTTCAATCCGGCTGTGTCGAACACGGTGTAAAGTTTTTTTTTTTATGTGAATGAACAACAATTTTTTTTCTCTCAGCAGCCAGTGCAATTTTTTTTTTTTATCCGACAAAAAGCAACACAAAAATAATGGAAAATCGCTTACCCCTTGATGGGAAATGGAATTATTCAGGCATTCAGGTTGCAGAATAATTTAGGCAGCAGCCAAGAAATAATTGATTTAGGTCTCAGGCCTCAATGCCAAACTTGGGCCAAATTGAAATAGTAGGTAAGCTATAAATGTAGAAGAGAAGAGAAAATATTGTATTATGTTTGAAGTAAAACGTAAGGAAAATTCAATTGCACAAAAATTCACAGCTCGCACTTGCTCATCGGGATTCACCATCTCCAAACGAACAAAAACACCAGCAACAAAATTGTCATCGCAGGCGTCTCATTGTTTATGTGAACACCTGAGGAAATATTTATCACCAACTCAAAAATGCAAGCACGACCTCAAGAGAGCAATAGAGAAAAAACCCAGCACAGATTTTGGCAACAAATACAATTCCACAAATCACAATGCCCTGACCAAAAATATTCCACGCACAAAATGGTCTAACAAGTCACAATGTCACACAAAGGAACCCAAAGGCAGACAGCGCAAAGCATCACACTCTTCATGAAAATGATGCCAACCGTCACAAAAACCCTGTACCGCCAGCTCACAAAATTCCACATGACAGCACAGTTCATTCCTGCACATGCAGAGGCAAGTGAAACACACAAGAAAGTGAGGGTGCTTTTCGAGGTCAAACAGGAAGAAAGCCCTTTTTTCATGGGTGCTGGTCAACTCAAAATTCCCGCATTGGCGCACACAGCAAACCTGGGCACAAAATCCAAGCAAAATATGCTACTCACTTGTCTGGGATCGAAAATGATTTGGCTGGTCGCAACACAACGGAAAAAAACTTGGCACACCGCAAAACGCCTTTTGACAGGTCGCAAGCAGACAGCAGCAAACAAACGAGAAAGCATTGCTGCAGGGGAAAACACAAAAAAAACGTTTCGTGCAGGACAAACACGCAACGTCCCCTGCCAGAGAATTTGAAATGCACAAAGTGCCAGAAGGAAAGCCAAGCATGGTGGAAACGCATGTGGCAGCACAAAGAGGCAATGCCTGCGAACAGACTGGTGATTGAAAACATGTCAGGAAATGAAATTTGTTTGCTGGTGCACTGGAACAGATTGAAAAAGTTTCGCAAAGGCGCTGGTGAGATCAGTTTCAGTAGACGCAGATGCAAAGAGATTTGCCATGAGGAAAAGCAGTGTTTGTGAAAGAAGAAACACGCATGTTGCTGACAGGAAAAAACGAAAAGTTCCGCGGAAAAAACAAAAGACGGTTCCTTTGCAAATTTGGAACATGTCAGTCTGGCAGTCAGAAAAGTGGAAGATGCAGCGCACAGAAAAGTGGAAGACGCAATGCACAGAAAAGCTGAAAACGCAAGAAAATGCAAACAGAAAGTGACCAGCCAAATTCCCGAGACCAGCAGTGAAAACGCAAGGTGACGCAATGCATGCAAAGCAAACACGGACAAATGGAAGACACGTGTGAGCTCAAAACGGAAAATGAAAGGTTCAAAATCCAGCTGAACCAACACGACATTTCACATCCGATGCAGGTAAAAACAGCTGATCGGAAGTTTCCATAGCAACCGCGATTTGGTCGAGCATCACCCGATCACAAAATGATTGCAGGTCCAGATAAAGGCAGACGCACTTTTCCGAATCAAATACAGTGAACTGCGTCTTGCTTGCGTTCGAGAACTCACTTGGCAACAATGAAAGCCAGCCTGCAGCAGCACGCAAAGAGAACGAGCGCGGCAGAGGAAAAGAGAAGACCAATGTTTTCGTGTGTGCTGTGTAGAACCAAACAGCGAAAAAGAAAACGGCGTGGAACGGGTCAAGGTCGTGCGGCAGCAGACAATCGAGGAAAGCACAGCTGTGTTTGATCACAATGCTGATTGAACCAGACGAACAACTCGAAAACAACACGCCACTTCTGCAGGCAGGGTTTTCAAAATGCGGCAATCCTGTCGGGAAGCAGAAAAACGTAAATTGGCAAAACGGAGGTGAACACTTCGGTTTTGATTTTTTATGGCACACGTGCTTTGAGCTAAATTATTGATTTGATGTTTTGAAAAATGATTTGACACAGTTTCGTTCCGTGAAATGGAACCGCTATCCCTACACATTCGCTTATTATCTAAAACAGGAGAAAAAAGAAAGAGAAAAAATAGAATGAAGGAAGGAAGCAAAGCAACTTCAAAAGAGGCAGCTTTTTTAAAAAGAATAAAAAGTAAAGAAATAAAGATGACATAAAGAAATACAAGAAAGAAGAGGTGCAAGAAAGTGAATGAAATGAAATAAAGCTGAGAACTTCCCCTTTCCAGTGCACAACAACGGGGGAATGGTTCGCCTTGTGTCAGTCACGCGGCGAGAGCGCTGTCCGGCATAAGCTCGGTTAACTAGCGCAGGGAGTCACGGAAGCACCAGCGGTGTTCGCCAGCAGTACGCACACTCCCTCTTCCCAGCTGCGTGAAAAAGGTTTTGCACTGACCACGCAGTGGGGGGCCGCCAGCGTGGGCCGCCGTCTCCGGGCAGGTTCCCGGCTTAGGTCTGGGCATGGGTTCCCGACCCTTTCCCAAACCTCATGTATATCAACCCCGTGGCAATGCACCAGATCGGATCCGAAAAAAAAAATAGATAAAGAAAAACAAAATCTCCAACCACCCTCACTCCAAGGCAGTGAGGTGTTCTGGCAATGAAAGGGGAATCGTTGGAGTAAATGACCTGCGATGCTTTGCTTTCATCCAGTTTCAAATTTTGTCCAGGGCATTTTTTGGCTTCTGTGTTTTTTTTCCAAAATGTTTCAGAATTGCAAACGATCGAATTGTGAGCAAAAATCTGCATGATTCTGTGCGCAGTCTGGCATCGCTTTTGTCAAAAGTCGGTTGTTCCTTTTTCTGAAAAAAAGTTTGCTTGAACACCCCGAGCATGGTGCACAGAAGTCCAACGGCGGAATTCACCAAAGCCACTGTACTGGGCACTGGCACTTGTCTCAAAAGTTCCGACTCATCTTTGTTGTACCAACATCAAGTGCTGGTGGAAGTGGAAAGTTAAAGTGCTTGTGGTTGCTTGCTGACACCTTGTAAAGTCTCAGCTCACACCAAAAAGTCGCAACTCTGTTGCACCATTACCGATATTGCATTGCACCAAGAATGAGGGCCATGTCAGCCCCAACTTGTTTGATTCGCAATTTTGTCGGTTGTTTCCAGGTTTTGGTGTTGAAAATTTTCCAATTTGAAAATTGAAATTTTTGAAAGTTTTTGAAAAGCTTCAAAATTTTGAAATGTTGCGAATTTTTTGAATTTTTGGGAAAAATTGAAAATTTCGAAAAAATTTTTGAAGTTTTGAAATTTTGAATTTTTTTTGAAAAGTTTGAAAATTTTCATTCTTGAGAAAAGAAAAAATGTGAAAAAAATGAGAAAAGAAAAAATGCAAAATTTTGGAAAATTTTGAAAACATTTTGAAAAAATCACAACAAATTGCACAAATGTGAAATTTTGAAAATTCAAAAACAAACAAATTTTATTTCAAAATGGCGGTCGTGCGGGAAATCCCGAAAATGGGCATTTTGTTTGAACTTGTTGGTGAATGTTCTTTGCTGCCATCTTATCATGAGAAAGTACACTTGCTATTGATTTATCCATGTTGAGGCAGTCACGAGGTGAAACTTCCGAAGTCACGAGGACAAGGGTTGGGACGACTTCGGAAGTTTCACCTCGTGACTGCCTCAACATGGATAAATCAATAGTAAGTG
>JASGXE010013048.1:0-12309 GCA_030068105.1 Sinentomon sp. SZTP_YWyxl
ATGACATAAAACACAAGAAAGAAAAAAGATGCAAAAAATGAATAAATAAGAAAGAAACGCAGCGTCTTGCGCCGCCTTTCGCGTGTAAACTTCCTGTGATGACGGAATGCTTTCAAAGCATGCGTCTTGAACATTAATTTGTGCGATTTTGACATGCATTTTCGTGCAATAACAAAAAAAAAACGAAATAAATGACAAAAATAAAATGTTCTCTGTTGATTGAGAAACCAGTTAAAAAAAAAAATGTGTCAAAAGGGAGTCTGAAAGCCTCACAGAAAAAAAATTTCAATATTATGTGAGCCAGATAGGGGATGAGTCATTCTTTTTTTTTTTCTTTAGCCATGCTGCCACGTCATTTGGGGATATGTTGACTTATCCCGATTTAATTTTGCATAATTGTCGTTTTGATGGGGTCTGACTAAAACGCTGAACCTGCTGAACTGCTGGCTAATGGCCGGTGACTAAAACGCTGAACCTGCTGAACTGCTGGCTAATGGCCGATGACTAAAATGCTGAACTTGCTGAACCTGCTGAACTCCTGCGGGAGGCCATGAAAACATGTGCGGTCGGCCGCGGTCCCGCTCAAATACCTGCGGTCGGATGCGGCACGACATAAAATCCCGCGGCACGCCGCAAAAACGCATGCGGTCTATTCAGAGCATCCAAAAATTGGATAATAACAAAAATGATGAACCTGCTGAACTCCTCCGGACGGGCATGAAAACACCTGCGGTCGGCCGCGGTCCCGCTCAGACACCTGCGGTCGAATGCGGTACGACATAAAATCGCGTGGTACGCCGCAAAAACGCATGCGGTCGGCTCAGAGCATCCAAAAATTGGAGAACAACAAAAATGCTGAACCTGCTGAACTCCTCCGGACGGGCATGAAAACACCTGCGGTCGGCCGCGGTCCCGCTCAAACACATGCGGTCGGATGCGGTACAACATAAAATCCCATGGTACGCCGCAAAAACGCATGCGGTCGGCTCAGAGCATCCAAAAATTGGATAATAACAAAAATGCTGAACCTGCTGAACTCCTCCGGACGGGCATGAAAACACCTGCGGTCGGCCGCGGTCCCGCTCAAACACCCGCGGACGGATGCGGTACGACATAAAATCCCGCGCAACGCCGCAAAAACGCATGCGGTCGGCTCAGAGCATCCAAAAATTGGATAAATCCAAAGATGCTGAACCTGCTGAACTCCTCCGGACGGGCATGAATACACCTGCCGCCGGCCGCGGTCCCGCTCAAACACCTGCGGTCGGATGCGGTGCGACATAAAATCCCGCGGTGCGCCGCAAAAAACGCATGCGGTCGGCTCAGAGCATCCAAAAATTGGATAATAACAAAAATGCTGAACCTGCTGAACTCCTCCGGACGGGCATGAAAACACCTGCGGTCGGCAGCGGTCCTGCTCAAATACCTGCGGTCGGATGCGGCACGACATAAAATCCCGCGGCACGCCGCAAAAACGCATGCGGTCGACTCAGAGCATCCAAAAATTGGATAATAACAAAAATGATGAACCTGCTGAACTCCTCCGGACGGGCATGAAAACACCTGCGGTCGGCCGCGGTCCCGCTCAGACACCTGCGGTCGAATGCGGTACGACATAAAATCGCGTGGTACGCCGCAAAAACGCATGCGGTCGGCTCAGATCATCCAAAAATTGGATAATAACAAAAATGCTGAACCTGCTGAACTCCTCCGGACGGGCATGAAAATACCTGCGATCGGCCGCGGTCCCGCTCAAACACCTGCGGTCGGATGCGGTGCGACATAAAATCCCGCGGTACGCCGCAAAAACGCATGCGGTCGGCTCAGAGCATCCAAAAATTGGATAAATCCAAAAATGCTGAACCTGCTGAACTCCTCCGGACGGGCATGAAAACACCTGCGGACGGCCGCGGTCCCGCTCAAACACCTGCGGTCGGATGCGGTGCGACATAAAATCCCGCGGTGCGCCGCAAAAAACGCATGCGGTCGGCTCAGAGCATCCGAAAATTGGATAATAACAAAAATGCTGAACCTGCTGAACTCCTCCGGACGGGCATGAAAACACCTGCGGTCGGCAGCGGTCCCGCTCAAATACCTGCGGTCGGATGCGGTACGACATAAAATCCCGCGGTACGCCGCAAAAACGCATGCGGTCGGCTCAGAGCATCCAAAAATTGGATAATAACAAAAATGCTGAACCTGCTGAACCTGCTGAACTGCTGGCTAATGGCCGATGAGATTCAGCAGGTTCAGCATTTTTGTTATTATCCAATTTTTGGATGCTCTGAGCCGACCGCATGCGTTTTTGCGGCGTACCGCGGGATTTTATGTCGTACCGCATCCGACCGCAGGTTTTTGAGCGGGACCGCGGCCGACCGCACGTGATTTCATGCCCGTCCGGAGTTCAGCAGGTTCAGCATTTTTGTTAGTATCCAATTTTTGGATGTTCTGAGCCGACCGCATGCGTTTTTTGCGGCGTACCGCGGGATTTTATGTCGTACCGCATCCGACCGCAGGTTTTTGAGCGGGACCGCGGCCGACCGCACGTGTTTTCATGCCCGTCCGGAGGAGTTCAGCAGGTTCAGCATTTTTGTTATTATCCAATTTTTGGATGCTCTGAGCCGACCGCATGCGTTTTTGCGGCGTACCGCGGGATTTTATGTCGTACCGCATCCGACCGCAGGTGTTTGAGCGGGACCGCGGCCGACCGCAGGTGTTTTCATGCCCGTCCGGAGGAGTTCAGCAGGTTCAGCATTTTTGTCATTATCCAATTTTTGGATGCTCTGAGCCGACCGCATGCGTTTTTGCGGCGTACCGCGGGATTTTATGTCGTACCGCATCCGACCGCAGGTGTTTGACCGCGGCCGACCGCACGTGTTTTCATGCCCGTCCGGAGGAGTTCAGCAGGTTCAGCATTTTTGTTATTATCCAATTTTGGATGCTCTGAGCCGACCGCATGCGTTTTTGCGGCGTACCGCGGGATTTTATGTCGTACCGCATCCGACCGCAGGTGTTTGAGCGGGACCGCGGCCGACCGCACGTGTTTTTCATGCCCGTCCGGAGGAGTTCAGCAGGTTCAGCATTTTTGTTATTATCCAATGTTTGGATGCTCTGAGCCGACCGCATGCGTTTTTGCGGCGTACCGCGGGATTTATGTCGTACCGCATCCGACCGCAGAGATTTGAGCGGGACCACTGCCGACCGCAGGTGTTTTCATGCCCGTCCGGAGGAGTCAGGTTCAGCATTTTTGTTATTATCCAATTTTTTGATGCTCTGAGCCGACCGCATGCGTTTTTGCGGCGACCGCGGGATTTTATGTCACCGCATCCGACCGCAGGTTTTGACCGGGACCGCGGCCGACCCACGTGTTTTCATGCCCGTCCGGAGGAGTTCAGCAGGTTCAGCATTTTTGTTATTATCCAATTTTTGGATGCTCTGAGCCGACCGCATGCGTTTTTGCGGCGTACCGCGGGATTTTATGTCGTACCGCATCCGACCGCAGGTTTTTGAGCGGGACCGCGGCCGACCGCACGTGTTTTCATGCCCGTCCGGAGGAGTTCAGCAGGTTCCATTCCAATGTTTGGATGCTCTGAGCCGACCGCATGCGTTTTTGCGGCGTACCGCGGGATTTATGTCGTACCGCATCCGACCGCAGGTATTTGAGCGGGACCACTGCCGACCGCAGGTGTTTTCATGCCCGTCCGGAGGAGTTCAGCAGGTTCAGCATTTTTGTTATTATCCGCAATTTTTATGATGCTCTGAGCCGACCGCATGCGTTTTGCGGCGTCCGCGGGTTTTATGTCGTACCGCATCCGACCGCAGGTTTTTGAGCGGGACCGCGGCCGACCGCACGTGTTTTCATGCCCGTCCGGAGGAGTTCAGCAGGTTCAGCATTTTTGTAATTATCCAATTTTTGGATGCTCTGAGCCGACCGCATGCGTTTTTGCGGCGTACCACGCGATTTTATGTCGTACCGCATTCGACCGCAGGTGTCTGAGCGGGACCGCGGCCGACCGCAGGTGTTTTCATGCCCGTCCGGAGGAGTTCAGCAGGTTCAGCATTTTTGTAATTATCCAATTTTTGGATGCTCTGAGTCGACCGCATGCGTTTTTGCGGCGTGCCGCGGGATTTTATGTCGTGCCGCATCCGACCGCAGGTGTTTGAGCGGGACCGCGGCCGACCGCACATGTTTTCATGGCCTCCCGCAGGAGTTCAGCAGGTTCAGCAAGTTCAGCATTTTTGTCATCGGCCATCAGCCAGCAGTTCAGCAGGTTCAGCAGGTTCAGCGTTTTGGTCACCGGCCATTAGCCAGCAGTTCAGCAGGTTCAGCAGGTTCAGCGTTTTAGTCAGACCCGGTTTGAATGGGTTAGGTTTGGTTCGGTTGGGTTGGATTGCATTAAAAGGCAGCTTGGTTTGCAGGTTTTGAGGTCCAGATTCGGCAGATTCGCACTGCAGGCACAGACCGCAAATTCCGCGATTTCCGCGTGCCAAGAAAATGGAGAGAAAGAAGAAAATAAGCCCAGAACAAACATAATTTGTGAGAAAGAGAGAAAAACAAAAACAAGAAACCGAAATGTGCAACAAACAAAATCGAAAAATCGACAAAATCAGCGGAGCACGCCACAAACAACGAAAAACGCGTCCCCACGCGGCAGCAGCCGACGGGAAAAAAAAGATTTGTGGGGCCCACATGGGGTGTGAAATTGAAATTTGAAACTGCCGGCGCAACCGCAAATCCGATGAATCGGAGAAAACCGCGCCGTGAAAATAAAAACAACAGTCCCCCAAGTGGGAGAAGTCGGGACGATATTCCACATTGCATCCCAGATTTGACAAACCGATTTTTCGCATGTTTTGCAACGCGGTCATCCCCACATGCGGAGTCCACACAAAAGTGTTGACATTTCGCTTTACGATACGGCCCCATGCTTATTTCTAAATTCCAAACAAATCCCCAGAAATTTTGACCAATCGGATGCGAGCAAAATCGAAATGACGCAATTAAAACAAAGTTTCATGAATGCACCTTTTCGAAGCGCGGTTTCCGGCAGCAGCCTCTGTGGCCGAGTGGTCTTGACAGCTTGCTGCCGATGCGGAGGAAGTACCCGTGGCGGTGGTTCGAATCCCACCTGCGGATAAAATTTTATATTTTTGTTTTTCAAAATACCGAAATGTTTTTGACACCAGTGGCAGTTGTTGACACCAGGAAGAGGAAAGGTTGGATGAGGTTAGGTTAGGTGAGGTTAGGTTAGGTTAGATTAGCTTTAGATGTCGTAAACGCGGTTTTAATTTCGGTAAGCACCTGATTGGTCGAATTCTGGCGATTTGTTTGGAATTTGGAAATTCGCCGGCCCCACAGGGAAGCCATGACGGCCCCATGTGGTTTGAGTCTCACCCGAGCTGGATGTGCCCATATGGGTTCCATGTGGGGCCCGGCCAACAGATGGAGATTTTCAGAAAAACTCATGGACCGCAATTTTGCAATTTTGACTGTTCTCGAGTTCAGTGATTTCGTCATGGCATTTCATTTCAGCCAGATGTGTGGGTGGTTCCGACGACATTCGACTTGAATTGAGACGATGTTCCAAAGTGTTCATGTGGATGGGAGTTATTGGGAACACATTTCGGGATAAAAATAATCATCCTTTATTCGTGTTTATTTTTTGCCGTCTGTCGTTGAAAATGTGAACTCCCAGGCAGCATTTTATGCGTCAAACTCATGAGCCTGCGACTCCAAGATTACTCAAGAGCCCTTTGTCCTGCGCCAGGTTTGCGCCAAACAGGAGTGATTCCTGCGCCTGACCAATCCATTCCACTCTTGCGCTAATTGCCGACTTTTTCCCCAGGTGCACCCAATGACTTTTTGTTGCGCCCGGCGCAATGCTGGCACTTGAACGGTGTGCCGAGCATGCGTGTTTCTTGAGCTTTACTCACATTTTTCGCATGTAACTTTTTGGCTCATTCCAGCACATTCTGGCACAAGGAGTAATGTGCCTTTTCTGAGTACAGCCGGCGCCGCACTTGCGCTTGGCGCAGAAAATTCGCATGGACCATTTTGGTCTTTCTGTTGAGTTTGGCGCAAGGAATTCGCATGGACCGTTGCGGCGCATTGCGGAACATCACGTGATACCGGGACCCTCCCCACATTGAAAAAATTGTTCTCTCTTGAGAAAAAAACCTCTTGCATCTCTCTTTTCCTGCCCTGTCCTGCAGCATTTCGCATTCGCTTTCTGCGTTCAAACTTGAGTCTCCGTTTTCGTCAGTGTTGGTTTTTGTTTTTTTTTTTTTTGACCGGGGATGTCGTATCTTTATGCATGTTTCTTGGTGTGTGCTCGGGGTGTTTGGCTGTTTTTGGGTTTGTGCCCGATGTGCTTTTGGTATGTGGCCGATGTTGTTTGGCTGTTTGTGTGTGTTACCCGGACGTTTGGCGTTTGGCCGTGTTTATGTGCGTTCCCTATAGGCTGTTTGGCTGTTCTTCGGTGTGTGCCCAGTATTTTTGGCTGTTTTTTGGGTGTTTTAGGTATTTTTGGGTGTGAGCCCATGGATGCTTTTGGCTGTTTTTGCTGGCTGGATGCCCGGGGATGTTTGACTGTTTTTAGGAGTGCTCGGGGATATTTGGATAATTTGGGATGTTTTCGCGTGCTCGGTTTTGTTTGGCCGTTTTTGGGTGTTTTGTGGTGTGCCCGGGATGCGGTTTTTCAAACCCTGCCCGGCCCTGCCGTGACTTTTCATGGCAGAGAGCGTTTGGTGCAAGAATGCTCGATTGGGCCCTGTTTTCTCAAAAAAGAAAAATGATTTTTTTCACCAAAAGCTATCTGAATCTGACCTAAGCTGTCTTCTTTCGGAAAAAACAATGCTCGTTGGGGGCCCCGGCCTGCCGTCAAAAGTCGAGGCAGGGTTTGTAAACTGGCGCCCGGGATGCTTGGTTGCTTTTTGGTGTGTGCTCGGGAATGCGTGGCTGTTTTTGGGTGTGTGCCATGAGATAGGTTTGTTTTTGTTTTTGGGTGAGTTGGGTTATTTTCGGTGTCGCCGGGATGCTTCGCTGTTTTTGCATGTTTTTGTGTGTGCCATGTGCTCGAGGGTGTTTAGCTGTTTTGTGCGCTTTGGGTGCGCGCTCGGGATGCTTGGCTGTTTTTGGGTATTCTTGAGTGCATGCCGGGATGCTTCGCTTTTTTTGAATATTTGTGTGCTGGAGGGTGTTTTGCTGTTTTTGGTCGCTTTGGATGAGCGCTTTGAATGCTTGGCTATTTTTGGGTGTGTGTCCGGGTATGTTTGGCTGTTTTTGGGTGCATGCCTTCAGATGTTTGGCTGTTTTTGGGTGTTTTTGGGTGTTTTTGGGCATTTTTGAGTGCATGCCGGTATGCTTCGCTGTTTTTGAATGTTTTTGCGTGTGTCCTGGAGGGTGTTGGCTTTTTTTGGGTGTTTCGGATGCGTGCTCGGGATGTTTGGCTGTTTTTGTGTGTTTTGTCTGTTTTTTTATTTGTGTCGTGTGATGTTTGGCTATTTTGGGTGCGTGCCAGCGGGAATATTTGGCTGTTTTTGGGTGCGTGCCCGGGCGTGGCCTCCGAGAGAACAAGGCCATTGCAGAAATTAAAAATTGGTGTGACGTCACAGGACCGGATGATGTTTCCTTGAGTTCTGAAATGCGTCCGAATGGCGGACCGCGGCGCGGCGCCCAAGGAAAATTTCACTTCTCTTGAACTCGACGACGGATTTTGATGAAATTTTCCATGGTCGAAAGCAGAAAAAGTGCGATTTCAAATGTGTTGTGGTTCTCAACTTTCTGCATTATTTCAGGAATGAATAAAGTGTTTAGGTTTAGATTCAAAAGAATCCGGATTACTGACATGGGATATTTTGATTAATTGCGCGATTTTTTCTGTTGCAACGTGGTTTCGGCCTGTAGAAGAGTTGTAGAGGAAGCTTCCAGCTTTCCAAAAAGTCCAAAATCATTGCATTTAAACAACCATTTCACACTTTTTTCAATAGAGAATGCGACATGGAAGCATGTTTGTTTTTGGCGCAAGAACACGCGTCGAAATGTGTCTTGATGTGGTTTTGGTGTTCAAATTCAATTATTTTAGTATTTTGAGAAAGGTGAAAGCTTCCTCGACAACTCTTCCGTAGGTCAAAACCACGTTGCAACGGAAAAAATCGCAAGATCATTAAAAAATGTGTGGCAGAAACTTTTGCAAAACTTGAAAAATTTTCGCAGGCACTTGTATTGGGATCGACCATGGGTCCTTTCGCATCTGAAGCGGGATTCTTCCACTGAACCAAGAAAGCATCTTGAGATTGCTCCCTCAGAACTGTCCTTTAAAGAAACAACGCCAATATTCCAGCACCGGCGTGAGCATTTTTCGAACTGCACTTGCATCCTGGACTGCGGAGAATCATTGACTGCGGAGAATTGGGAAGTTGCCTTCTTTTTGAGCTTTGAATGACATTTTTTTAAGTGTTTTGGTATCATTTTGTGACGGGTCCTGTGATCCTTTTGTGTTCATTTGAAACATTCCGCACTTTAAATGTGTTCACGAGATTTCAAGAACGAACAATTTTCTCTGCGCCTTCCCATTCCTCCCAATGCATTTCTTCGAAATTTCCCGTCGGGTCTTGTGACGTCACCAAACCAGCGCAATGGCCTTGTTCTCTCGGAGGCGACGGCCCGGGGATGTTTTGCTGCTTGTGGATGTTTGCCCGGGGGTGTTTCGCTGTTTTAGGTGCGTGCCCTGAGCTATTTGCTGTTTTTTGGTGTGTTCCCGGTGTGTTTGGCTGTTTTTGTTATGCGAGTATATTTGGGTATGTACCCGTGAATTCTTGGCTGTGTTTTGGGTGTGTGGCCGGAAATGTTTGTCTGTTTCCGAGTGTGTGCCGAGGGACGTTTGGATGTTTTTTTCGATGCTTTTGAGTGCGTGTGTGCTCGGTTGTTTGGCTGTTTTTGGGTGTTTTGGGTGTGCGCCCGGGATGGTGGGCTGTTTTTGCGTGTTTTGGCTGTTTCTGGGTGTGTGACCGGGGAGCGAATTTGTCAAACGCACCGGAATTTGTCAACCTTGTCCAATGGTGCGTCATATGGCATTACTCCTGCGCAACAGGAATTTTCATCTGAAAAGTGAACCGAAACATAAATAAATTAGTTCAAAGGAAATTTCCAGTCGCGATTTTCAGCAGCTTACCGATTGGCCTAGTGGATAAGATGTCCGCTGAAGAAAAATTTTTTTCTTTGACAATTTATTGTGGGCTGATCAGAGGCATTTGGCGAGCAATAATGAGGCAGTGTTTGTGACGAGTAGGTCAGGTTCAGTTAGCTTCAGTTAAGTTTCAATCAACTGAAGTGCGTGACAAGTCAGAAAATTGCGCATGACGTTGGACGATAAAATCCGGTGTGTTTACCAAATTCGCGACCGGGGATGTTTGGCTTTGTTTTATTGTTTTTCCAGTAATAATCCGTTTTAGGTTGACTTACGGCATAACCGGTCTCATGTGTCTTTCTTGCGCAAATCCTGCGCCTGGCGCTTGCGCTTTTCCTGTGCCATTAGTTGCAAAGATATGCATGGGCTTTACGTGGGTATTTCTTGCGTAAATTCTGCGCCTGGCGCATGCGCTTTTCCTGTGCCATTCGGCGCAAAGATTCGCATGGGCTTTTCTTGCGGGCTTTTCTTGCGCCAAATGATGCGCCAGGTCGGCCATGAGGCCCGGACATTTTTAATACCGTAGAGTGCACTTGGCGCCGGTATGGCTCTTGTTTGGCAGGCGCTTGGCGCCGGCCTTTATTCTTTAAAAAACGGCGCATGAAATGCTGCCTGGGCTTGATTTGCTCCTAAATTGCTTGCAGGCGTCCTTGTCTGAACATGCAAGTATTGTTAATTGCTTGCAGGTTTCCTTAATTGCTTGCAGGTTTCCTTAATTGCTTGCAGGCGTTCTTATCTGCACATGCAAGTATTGTTAATTGCTTGCAGATTTCCTTGATTGCTTGCAGGCGTTCCATCTGCACATGCAAGTATTGTTAATTGTTTGCAGGTTTCCTTAATTGCTTGCAGGCGTTCTTATCTGCACATGCAATTATTGTTAATTGCTTGCAGGTTTCATTAATTGTTTGCAGGTTTCCTTAATTGCTTGCAGGCGTTCTTATCTGCACATGCAAGTATTGTTTATTGCTTGCAGGTTTCCTTTATTGCTTGCAGGCGTCCTTATCTGCGCATGAAAGTATTGTAAATTGCTTGCAGGTTTCCTCAATTGCTTGCAGGTTTCCTTTATTGCTCGCAGTGTTTTGGCGGTTCTGGGCCACCGCACCACTTTGCGGAAGTGGACAGGAAAAAATGCGTCGACCACATCAACATCTCTTGCAGCCGACACGAAAATTTGCAATTTCAAGTTTTTTTCAGTGGCGCTGGCGCATGCGGGGGCCCGCGCAGTGTTGCCAGATCGCGGATTTTCCCGCGAAATTCCGCTGGTTTTTGAGCTTCCCCGCGGGAAAATTTTGGGCTTCGCGGGTTGCGGTTTTTTCGCGGGTTCGGCTCCGCAGTTCGCGGTTTTTCCGCTTGTTTTTCCGGCAGATTTTTTTTGTTCTTGATTTCTGGTTTTTGCCAGTTTTTTGGTGGATTTTTCGATTTTTTCTTGTTTTGCAACACATTATTTTGCGAGTAAAAATTCGATTCATCCATTGACTGTCTGAGTTGATTTGGATTCATGATGAATTCTTTTCATTCATTCAGAATTCACAAGTCGCATTTGACCAACGGCAATTTCCGGAAGTTTTTGAGCTTCCCCGCGGGAAAATTTTGGGTTCGCGGGTTGCGGTTTTTTTGCTGGTTCGGATCGGCTCCGCATTTCATCATCATCATCATCATCAACCGCCATCTGAGCTGACAGCCATACGGCCGGTGGCTCGGCGAGGAGGGCCACTCTGGCTGACAGCCATTGCCTCAACCATTTTACCTCAACCTGTCGGCCATTGTCCGACTCTCAACACAATAACATTAACATAACACTCACAACTTGTGACACACGCACAACTTGTGACACACTCTCTGCCACAAGTGCAGAAAACTTTGCTAATATCTATCTTGTCTTATCTAACTATCTATATGTATCTAATTTTTTTTTTTTTTTTTTTTTTTTTTAGCATGCAGTCATGCACAAAAGGTTAAACGGCAGGAAAAGGCAAAACTGCATCCGAGCCTGAAATGGACAAAAGAAAATAAAACCTGAAATGACAAAAATAAAACAAAATTAAACCTGAAATGAAGAATAAATTAAGACCTGAAACGAAAAGAAGATGAGATCTAAAAAGGCAGAATAGTTAACCTTCGAGTATATAGAACAGTCAAAGTTTCATAAGGCATGAAAATCGTTGCGAAAAGCAGGCAAATGAAGTGAAACGTAGAAGTAAACGATAGGAATGAACTCCTGGGATTTTGTTAAATCAATGAATCAATCTGCTTGAATGACAAAATGAAAGCAATAAACAACGCCTTAACATGAATACAGGTTCTTTTGAAACCAGGCCTTGGATGATGCTTTACCGGAATGGTATAATTCACTCATTAAGTCCCGAGGCAGGGAATTCCAGTCACGGATAGTGCGAGGAATAAAAGAATAATGGCATACATCCTTGTTACAGCTTATTTGCTGGATTTTCATTCTATGGTCCCATCGAGAAGTATAATTTGGAGGCTGCATTTCGCGGTTTTCAGGTTGTTTTTCCGGCAGAAATTTTTTGTTTTTGATTTCTGTTTTTTTGTGGAGTTTTTCAATTTTGATCCAATTTTGGAAGAAAGATCCGAGGTTGCGAATAAAATTTTCGCCATTTTCTTCAATGGAAAAAAATTGCTCTGCTCTGCAACCTCGGATGAGCGCAAATCCGCACTGGATCACCCCACGGACAGGAGTTGGTTGGATTCATGATTAATTCTTTTATCATTCATTCGTTGTTCGAGAATCGCATTCCTCAAATCGCATTTCATTTGAACAACGGCAGCAAAAAAGCAGCATTGACCGCCAAAAATTGACTTGCTTTGCTAGTGAAATTCGACATGACTCTCGCTGATTTTTTGCGTGCAATAAATGGGTACCTACCTGCTGCAAGATGTTGGATGCTTCGATTTCCAAACAACGAGAATGTTATATGGGCAGAGGTGGAAAACTTTTTTTTTGCGGTATGGGCATCAATGTGTTGGAGAAATCTTTCAAATTTTAAAACTTTGGCAATTTTTTGTGGTTTTTTTTGAATTTGAGGAAATGTATTGCATTCACCACAATAACATCCAGAGGTTCCTTTGCCCAGATGTTTGGTATCGGTTCTGTTGTCAT
>JASGXE010013049.1:0-25722 GCA_030068105.1 Sinentomon sp. SZTP_YWyxl
GGTATCCAAACACAACACTTCTCAACTCGTTTATTATTTTTGGAGGAAAAAGAAAATAGTCGGATGGAAAACTCCAGGACGAGGACTTGACTCTCTGCCCCTCCTCCTCCTCTTTCTCTAGTCAGTATCTATCCGAAATAAATGGCTCCCGACCCACAACGACCCGGATCCAAAGCCATGAAGTCTAAAACAGCCGTGTCAGCTTTGCCCCCAAGATGTGCGGCTGTGTTGCGAAATGTGTGACCGCAGTGTCGGAAGAGAGAATGCTGAGGCGCTCTCACGCCAAGGAACAACAGGACCAAACAGATCTGGTGTGGGGTCCTATCCTAACCAGGTGACATCCCTCCACCCTTTTTTCCACACATACCTTCTCCGTTAGCCTAATATCGGATCAGATGCTATCTCTTTCTGCCCGGCCCTAAGCAGAAAGCTGGGCAGGCAAGCTGATTGGTGTCTCTTTGCCTTCGCCTGGGAAAGATTCCTGTAATTTCACGCCGACTGAATAAACACAAGCCGTTACCAGGCCAAAACGACAGGCTTCACCGCAGAGGAAAAGATTAAAGAGCCTGTGAGCAGTATGCAAGAGTTTTTATCTTGGTCACTTTTTTCGAAGCCGAACGTTTGACCACTGACCAGATAGCTGTCAATATTTTTTCAGATTTCAATTTGCCCAGTTGGCTCAAGCGGATAAAGCTGCCAAAACCCATCAACATTTCAAAAATGTTCTGAAAGATAAAAATGAGATCGCCAGCAGGGGTTTTACCGTGTTCGTTCATGGGGCAAGAAAAGTACACCCTAGAAATTTCTGGAGTCCAACCGAAAGTCGCCTCTCCAGCCTTTTTGCCGATGTTTGCAGATGCAACCAACTTGACCGACCACCTTTTCGCACTCTACAGCATGTTTTCGGCTGAATCGAAAGTCGTCATTCAAAGAAATGCTGTGGAATGGAAATGCTTGGCGACACCTTAATAATTCAATTTTATCCATTTTCTCACTGCATTTTTCTCTTGATGTGATTTTCAGGAACGTTGCTGGGCTGAAAATGAACAATTTTCAAACACTGGATCCAAGGAAGCAGGAACTACTTGAAGCAAGATTTCTTGGTGGCAGGGTGAGTTTCGGCCTACCTATTTAGGTATAATTCAACATTTTCAAAGTGAAGACCAAAACGAATTGGATTTGTCCAAGGGTTTTGTTAATCATTCGCACCGCCTGTGCCTGTAGATTTGATAAATGCTTCTGTGAACGATCAAAATTGCCATTCTCAGAGTTCAGTTCGCCCATATTTGAGACGACACAGCATTCCATGTGAAAGTTTTACTGTCGATTTTGCATAGAAATCAAAGTTTCCCAGTGTGATGGAATGGGGGAATGTGCAGTCCCTGGAGCAAGAACAAAGTTGGGTTGAAAAAAAAAAACAAGAAAATGTTTTCTCACTGTGCCCAGTTTCGCCCAACATACGAGTGCACCACGGCATGTCTTGTCTGTCTTGTAAATACTGTGAGCATTCTGTCTTGCCTGTCTTGTCGAGCAAATGTCATCTCGAAAGATTTTCCCCCATTGCCACTTGATTGCATTTGAAGAAATGAACTGAGAATGCGAAAAATGCGAAAAAAATGAACCCCCATTGCCACGTGATTACATTTGAAGAAATGATTCACTCTCTTCCGTTGAAGAAACAGATTGCCTCTCGAGACGGTTCAGAGAATTGTCAGTTTCATCCTTGTGGCATTGGAACCAGGCGTCTGTGCACACAGGTGGCATGAGCTTCGCAATATTTCCACAATCATAATCAAACATGCATGCGGATTGGAAAGTTTCCATGCATCTGTGAAAAAGCACAACGTGCTGTGCAGAGCAGGCTCGTGTGATGCCGTGCCGTTCTGGCTTTTTATACATGCTTCAGGGGAGTCTTTTTTATACATGCACACTGCACAGTGTACAGCGGCGAGATGATTACTTGTGCCATAAGTACATGCCTTTTTTCGATCTTTCAGTGAATAATGTGAAAATTGTGATGATTCCAGTTTCAAAAAATGGGATTTTTTGCAAGGAAACCTATGCGTCAAATCAATGATGGGAGTCCAATATCGATGAGTTCGAGGTTTCCCCAGAAATCCATAAACAATGACACCATATGTGGTACAATTAATGTTCTCGCCACTGTACGCAGATGCTGATGAGTTTTTGGAATGACAGGTGTCACCGGTTTGGAGGGAGAATCGCGCTGAGTTGTCCGATGAAAATCGTCTGCAGAACTGCGTGTTTTCGTTTGAGACTGTGTTCCACGCAATGAAGTAGAACCTAACCTTCTACGGAGCACTGGTTCCACCAAGGCATTTTCTGTCGTTCATTCCAGCGACGACCCGAAATGGCTCCGAAGTCGCGGTAGGTCCCCCTCCAGCGAACCTGTGTGTCTGAGCTGTACTTGGGAACTGAGCACCCATACATGGCCATACATGACACAGAACGAATTGTTTAGGTTCCATTCGAATTCAGTTGTTCTGGGTTCCATGACCCATGCATACGAAAGGTCATAAATCCTGAGGGGAGGAAGAGGGAAATTGGCTCGAGAAGGAAAGCAGCCCGCCAGGTGAGTAAAACAGAGAAAACTGCGCTCAGTTGGGGTTTTTTATGTCATTGAGAAATTCACGTGCGTTTTCAGTCTGAGAGACGGCGATGGCTTTGATCCATATTTGCAAAACAGCAAACAGCTGAAGGTATCTAGCATGGCATGTG
Source organism: Sinentomon sp. SZTP_YWyxl (assembly GCA_030068105.1). Lineage (NCBI taxonomy): Eukaryota > Metazoa > Arthropoda > Protura > Sinentomata > Sinentomidae > Sinentomon > Sinentomon sp. SZTP_YWyxl. Next base: position 2,740 of record JASGXE010013049.1, read on the forward strand.
AACTTTTATCTGCTTGGGGCGTCTCCCACTACCCCGATTGTGTGAACAAGTTTGCGAGAACCATGCAGGGTGATCGGATAATGACTTTCCAGGTTGTGTTTGTTCAGCTTTCAGCATCAACATGCTTTTTGAGCAAGACGAATGGTTTCTTCCGACAGAAAATTTGAGGGGGCAGATTTTTCACCGAAAAGTCATGGCGTTCGTATTCATGAAAAAAAAACAAAGCGGAAAAACTCGAAGAAGACCCCAGAACGAGTGACTTTTGTCCGCAAAAAAGTTTCCGTCAGAAAATTTGAGGGAGCACGTGTTCACCGAAAAATGATGGCGTCTGCATTCTATTAAACAACGTCACTTGAAGGTGTCAAAAAGACGTTGCAAAACGGAAAAACGACAAGAAGAACACGAGGAACTTTTTTCGCCAGAAAAGCAAAGGTGCAGTTCACAGTTGTTCTCAAAAGAGTCTGGAAAAAACGCAAAGAGGTCTGGGGGGAAAACGGGAAGAAAGCCAAGAGAACACGGCTTGACTTTCCGGAGAGTGGGAAAGCTCTTGCTGCATCTGAATGAATCAGATTTTTTGTGTCTGCGATGGCGTCGTATCAAGACAGAGGCATGGCCCTGGAACAAACTAGGTTCTAGGTTCCATGACAGAGGAGTGAGGCGTCCGGTCCGTGTTTTCTGTTTCGATGGACAGGAGAGCACAACCTGGCTGCTCGGCCTTCAGGGAAAACCATTGGAGGAAATCTAACAAAAATAGGATAGTTCTGTTCTCCCCAGGATATATTTGGTAAATAGAAGTGTGCTGTGACCTGTACAACGGGGCCGGTCCAAGAGTGGGCCGTTCAACACATCGTACATATCACTCCTTTCAAATGATATCGGTGATACCACTGTGTTTCCATAAAAGGTCAACGAACAGAAACCCAGTTTATGCTCGTCTTGTGGCCCACTTGTGTTTGTGTCATCATCAGACTCAGACTGGAGTGGCTTAATGGACAGTGAGACTCCAGAAGTTTCTTTTCGCCCTTGTGGCTCCTGCCACTTTCCGCTCTCCAACTCAAAACGGTGCCTCACAAAACGACCTTGTCTTTTGAACACTGTTATGAATTTATGGTAAACTCAATCGAATGCCCGGCACAATGAGTCCCCATTTTGGAACTGCTTTGGCTTTGTTTGGCCTAAACGTTTTTCAAAAAAGACTCACAAAACCTTGTTTCATGTTTTTCACATTGCGTTACCTTGACTGTCGTGTGGTAATGGGGCTTAGCCTAGTAGTGTGCTATTTTTATTCAGCCTGATAAAAATCAGTCACTCTGAATAAAATAGGCGATGATACGGGGCAGTTTTTTCATGTGTACAAAGTGGAACATTGACACCTGCCCACTGGCAAATTGCATCAACCCGAGCCATCAATGGTGCAGAAATTGGATTGGAAGAACTGAAAGCCTCGTGCAAATGAATCAAACCGTTCAAACCGTGGCATTTTTGCTGATTGCCACAGATGGCGTACTCCAAAGATGGCGTCCTTGGACCTTGGACGCCTCCCGATTTCGTCTCGGGAATGGGAGCACAGGCAATGTCACCGATTGAGCATGAGTGTTAGCGATGTCAATCCCAACCCAAGGCAGGTGAAGCTGCGATTGCGCATTCACCTGTTTGGCTTGGTGCCGAAGTTGGTACCAAAGCTTGGCACCAAATAAGTTGGCCAATTCAAGCAAACTCTTCAAGCTTGAACAAAACCTGCCCGAATCTGACCCGAACATGTTGTGCAGTCACGGAAACAATAATGATGCAAGTGTGGATTATACATTTCCCATCCCAAACTCAGATGGCTGTGTTCGTTTTCGCTTTCAAAACAGATTGTCACTTGCAACAATGTGTAAAGGAGAACAATGGAGAAAACAGATTGTCACTTGCAACAATGTGTGTTACTTGAAACAATGTGCAATGAAGAAAACAGATTGTCACTTGCAACAATGTGTGTCACTTGCAACAATGTGCAAAGAACAATGGAAAAAAACAGATTGTGCAAAGTAGAACAATGGAGAAAACAGATTGTCACTTGCCACAATGTGTGAAGGAGAACAATGGAGAAAACAGATTGTCACTTGCAACAATGTGCAAAGAACAATGGAGAAAACAGATTGTCACTTGCAACAATGTGTAAAGGAGAACAATGGAGAAAACAGATTGTCACTTGCAACAATGTGCAAAGGAGAGAGATTGTCACTTGCAACAATGTGCAAAGGAGAGAGATTGTCACTTGCAACAATGAGCAAAGGAGAGAGATTGTCACTTGCAACAATGTGCAAAGGAGAGAGATTGTCACTTGCAACAATGTGTAAAGGAGAACAATGGAGAAAACAGATTGTCACTTGCAACAATGAGCAAAGGAGAACAATGGAGAAAACAGATTGTCACTTGCAACAATGTGTATAGAAGAGCAATGAAGAAAACAGATTGTCACTTCCAACAATGTGCAAATGAGAACAATGGAGAATTGCCCATTGTTGCAACTGCAAATCTGTTCTGGGCAGACGATCTGAAGAAGTCTGATGCGAAAAATCTTCGATTCTGGACGCGTATTTGATTAATCTATACGAATCGGGCACTTTTCCATCTAACCGCATGTAAAAGTCCAGAGCAACAAAAAAGGCAAGAAAACACTGTGAACATAGAAAATGGGTTAGGTAAGGTTAGGATAGGTTAGTTAGGCTTGGTTAGGGTAGGTTAGGTTGGTTAGGTTAGGTTAGATTAGCTTTATTTCGCTTTTTGTCCAAGCGCCAAATCGGGACATTGCCCGATTCGTATAGATTAATAAAATACGCGACCGGGCTCAACGCTCCTTTCCGGCCACATGCAAATTGCAATCTCACTCGAAAATGCGTCTGTTGTGTCTCCACGCACCATGGAGCTTCGCTGGAAAACTTTTTCAACAGTTGTATCAGTCGATTCATTGTTGTGGAGAAAAAATTAACAGGATACAAGCCTGAGAGTCTGACTTGACTTTTCCTAACCTCCCTCTCCTATCCTGTCCTATAGCCAACCCAAACGAACTCTGAACTGAAAATAAAATTTGTACTGGAAAATGTGCATTTTATTGAAACAGATTTGGTGCATACAACAAATTTAACAAGGAAAAGGAAATTTGAACGGGAGGAGTTCGATAAGTACGGTACGGAAAACGTTCAAAGATCAGCCGGTGAAAGATTGTGATCATGAGGACCATCAGGACACAAGACAGGGGGAGCTCGGAAACACATTCTGGTGGCGAAAGGAAAGTGAGATGGATGGTCAGACAAAAGTGCTGAAAAGTATATATATACCAATGGTCTGAGCAGAGAATTCTATCCAGTTAGGCTCTACTGAGGAATAGCTCAGCGGAGGCTTTCAAGAAAGCAGGATTTGTGACTTGTGCGGGGTCAATGTGTTCCATCACGTTGGCGGCCTGGGAAGGTATGGAGTTCCATTCACGGATGCTCCTTGGGAGGAAGGAGAAGTGACCGGTGTCTTTACGGCAACTATTTTGCCTTATCTTTGCACCTCCGTCTGCTTGTAAGAGATTTCCAGCCAAGTCCTTTTATCATTTCAGAAGGGCTGTCGAGTTTTTGAAATCGGTCAGTAACGAATCGCGCTGCCTTCCGCTGAATCTTTTCATTGCTTCGACATCTCGAATCTTGAATGGATCCCAAACAGCTGATGAGAATTCAAATGAGCGGTCAAACGAGAGAAAAATAAGCAGCTGATTATGTCCAGGGTGAGCTTCGCCTAAGAGCTTTACGGGTGAGGAACTGCATACGATGAGCTTTGTTGATGTGACATGACGTCCAGGTGAGATATTTGGAGCTTATCAGACAGTGATACTTACACTCATCGACTGACTTGAGGATCTGAGAACAGAGTACTGTGGTGGAACGGATTGTTTTTGAGGACATGGGAAGAAGGGCACATATTTCCCGGCATTCAATTTGATCTGGCTAACAGAATTCCAGGGTTGCTTATTTGGATATCTTCGAGTGGTGCCACGGTGTCAGAAAATAGGTGGTAGCCTACATTCTTGTGAAAGATTCCGGTTTTCGTCGGTAAACACCGAGGCAAAAAATTGGCGAAGGAGAGCAGCTTTCTTTCTGTCCAGGTGAAGAGGCAAAAGTTCCATTTGACTGGACAGCTGGAATGGAAGAATGTGAGCCTTTGGTCTTGAATTTGGGAATGATTACAGCATCATTATTTAGGTTAGGTGAGGGTGAGGTAAGCTTCGTCAAGTTTTGTTGGTTTTAACATAACCAAACCCAGAATGCGGTTATAGGGGGGCATTATGGGGGTGGCACCAGTGAGCCCATTATTGGCTTGTGCTCCACACCAGCTGATTGGGAAAGGTCAGAGATGAGGCCAAGCCTGACAAAGCTAGAATGCTTCAAATCGAAATGAGCGATATTCACCTTTTGAAGCACCAGATTTTTCGCGAGACTGATGGCATTGCCTGGTCTGGGAGATGAAAACTTGAGCAATCCAGTGATCAGTATGTGATGCAATGTGTTACTGAAGTGTCGATGGTGCATTCAGGACAATAATTAGTGAAGAGCAAGTCCAGAATGTTGGAAGAAGTGGCATTAATTCTTTTTGGCGACCCCACAAGCTGATCAAAACGCAAGGCAACAATTATTTGTGAAACACTTCGACTTCGTTGAGCTTGGCTCCGGGTTCCTAGCAGGGAATGCGGAAATTCCAGTCAAGTTGAGGGAGGTGAAAGTCACCACCGATAAACCATCTTAATAAGATGGTTTATCGGTGGTGACTTTCACCTCCCTCAACTTGACTGGAATTGCGTTGACGGTGGTTACAACATGTCAGGCTGGTGCGGTAAGGGTAGGCTAGTTGTTGACAGATGAAAAGTTCCGTTCAACCAACCACTGCCACAACTCGGCTCCTTCAAAGTACCTCGGCTCCCCAGAAGCAAAATGTGATTGAGGCAATCGAGCATTGGCCTGACAGTAATTACACAGGAACTTCATGAACCTTTTCCTAAAAATTCAGTGAATCAGGAAACTGATTTTTGTAACATTTCTGTCAGGACATCAACCGATTCCACTTTTCCGTCTTTGGCGGAGAAAATTCATAGCTTAAATTTGGGGGGGGGGACAATTCATGACTTTTGAAATATTGGGGGGACGTGTCCCCCCCGTCCCCCAGGATCTGCGCCAATGCATCTTATTTTATTTTATTGGAAGCGGAACAATGATCGCCGTCATGATTAGTTGCTCATTAAGGATGTTGTCAAACATCAAAATTTTTTATCGGATCACAAATGAATTCCAATTGTTGCAGCACGTCGCAGCTTAACGAATTCACTGAACACAGGTATGAGGGGACACAGCAAAAGCCAAGACCTGTTCGGATGCGGATGCAGACAAAAACATCCCCACCTTGCGTGCATGGATATCGCCTGACAAGTGACAACCTCAAGCAGTCGGAAAGCAACTGGCAAGATCTGCTTGGGTTGGGATTGCGGGAGAGAGCCATGACTCAATCCTAGGGCAATGTCAGGATTCTGTAATTCAACAAGGTCTCAAATTCATGGGTTTTGTTTAATTGTACTGCGGAAGTTGACAGCAGTGACAGACACGATCCTGGATGGAATGAAGCTGGTTTCTTCCAGCACCGCCGTTTCTCCAAAACTTACAGCAGCCCAAAAAAAGAAAGAATTGCTTTTTGTTGTTGCTTCTGCCAGACAGAACTCACTCCGTTGCAGTGGATTTTGTTTGTCTGCTCCAGGTGGGCTCCTTGTTGGCAGCGTTCGATGTCCAGAAATTCCGCTTCCCACTTTGCGTGCATGGTGTGGTTGAAGGCGATGTGGTCGTTGTCCCGTGTTCGTTGGTTGTGCCATTTCCGTCTCCGTTTGTGGTCATTGGTTCAAATTGGTTGCCTGAACCCTGCTTGCGAGTTGCTTCTTGCGTCAAGTTCGGGAGGACGAAAAGAAATCAAGAAATGTTTTGTGCCGCAGGTCGCGATGGCAAACGCGCATGCCGCCGAATCTGAGAGCCTTTTGAAGAAAATTGTGGTCCTTGCGTTCGGCCTGCGGCATGCTTTTCGGTCTCTCTCTCATTCTTCTCTCTTGTGGAGTCTCTCTCGGCCGTCTTTTTGCTCTTGCGTGCTCTTCATTTTCTTCTTTGAACGTGGATTCCCTTTTCATGAAACCATTCGGTGTGCCGTGCCGCCGCCTCTCTCTTTACTCTCGCGAATTTGAAGAGCGGAGAGGCGGAAAGCGCGGCGGTCTCTCGCACAACTCGAACTGTGTTGCAATGTTTGTTGAATCCATTGAATCCAATCTGCCCCACTGCGGCACACATCCCCGTCCTTCTCATCCGCTCCACGGAACGCACGTTGAACGGAATCAGCTGATTTCTGAATTGATGGTCTGCCTTTTTCTCCAAGCGTGCGGAAATTTCTGTTGCGGTGCGGCATGCTTTGCTTGGCGGCGGCTGCGAAATGCGAAATGCTCGCCATGCAAATCTGCCTGCACCGGGTTGGACGTGGCCCGTGGGCACACTGGGCAATCCACTGCGGTCATGTTTTGCTCGCAGAAACGCATGAATGAAGCCCGCAGTGAACAGTCGCTTTGATTGCGTTGCGTTCCACTGGAAAAGTTCGCGTTCTCCACACTTTCTACTCCGCGCAAAAATTTGGGCTTGGAAGATTTTCGCGATCGTTTGAAGGTTGTCGGGGATTTCAAGTCAACCCAGCGCTCTTCACTGCACATCACAAGCCCAAATTGCTGCTTCTTTCCAGTTTCTTTCAATCCAACCAAAGCAAGGCACGCCGACAGCTAGCAATTTTATTTTTGCCAACCAGCTTGTTATGGATGGGCCCTGGATGCTGTTCGTTGTCGACGTGGCGTTTCCCATTTGTCAACAAACGCAAATCACGTCTGCGAACTTGGCTTGCTCCACATGAAGACCGGCCTTTGGAACTGCGTGACCTTTCTGACAAGTGTCATTTTTCATGTGGGCATTTCTGGTTCACGACTCAAGATTTGTATGGGGCTTCAAGCACTTGATTACAATACAAACAAATCCAATGAACAGTAATTCGTTCCTTCCCTTCCAGGAGATTTGCATGACTCTCCCCAGAAACTTCGTTTTAGTTTGTGGCAATTTGTCCGCTGACCTTCGATTACACGGAAAATTGATGTGTTCCCTCGACCTCTCGCAGACGACAGGCAAGCATCCCCTTCATGGGTACAAAGATGATCAGGTGGCACCAAACAAATGTGTCGCCACAAATACCACAATAATTCTATCTTATGACGGCGGAACATGTTTTGGTTTGCATTGGTCATCCGGGGCCAAACATCATGTGGAAGATATCCAAATTATTTTTGGGCCAGGATTGCAAATGCTGACCGGTGACCCCCCAAAATGACATTGTAGGTTTTTCCATTTCGCATGTGGGTGGCGTGAAAAACACCCTGCGAATTTCGATGAATCTGGCAGCAACCGACAATTTGTTTCCAATCTGTGTGCATTTGACTCGCAGGATTGATTCGGGAATACACACCTTTTCATGTGATTAATTTCACAGCACTGCGCTTCTGTTGACGTGATGTGATTCATCTGCATCTCTTGAGCCATGCCTCTGCTTCCCCCTCCACCTCCCTGATCCCTCAGTCTCTGTCCTCCCGTTCCCAATGAAACGAGGAATTATTCAATATTGGAGCTGATGAAGAGTCTGTCCCCTCTTTTGTCAGCAATTATTACTCTGTCTGTGGAACTATTTACTCCAACTCCAAGAATGAATGTGCAGTGTGAGTCCATGCGCCCCGATCGAGGCTATTTTGGCCATACTCAATTTCAAGCAAATGTCTTTGCGCACTGCGTGCCTCCGACGCGAGCGAGACGCGGTGCCCTCCCATCCAAAAACAAGGCGAGTATAGTCAATACGAATATGATAATTAGCGATCCAACCTCAACTACTTCAAGAGAACAGGTAAAGTTGGCAGCTGTTTGTTGATTTGATAAAGTCGAGAGTCTCTCGGTGTTCTCTCTGAAACGGAATATACTCGTGATTACGTCGAGATCCTCGTTTGCTGGCTTGTTTTTGGCCTGCTTTTAATAATGCTGCAAGCACATACTGCTGCTGGTGCTGGGCGCTTTGCTTTGCTTTTGTTGCAATGCATCGTTTTTTTTTTCAATCGGGGCGTTTGTGTGCATGCACCTCTGCTGCATAGAGCAGGTAAAATAGAGCCCAAACACTGCATTTGCGCCATCTTTTTTCATATGATCACAGAAAGAAAATGTGTCTCCATCCGATTGAAAATATGCATCGGCTGTGTGTGTCCACAAGTGCGCCACCAGCGCTCGTGTTGCCTTCGAAATTGCACGACGATGTTGGGCCAGAGGCCGCACAAATGTGTCTTTTGTTTTCACCTCACCAGTGGAATGAGTGGCTGCAGAAGACGGAGTTGTTGGTCCACGGGGATGCAAGCAGCTTGTTTTGACAATCATTTTACCCTTCTCTATTCCATTGCGGAGGAAAGCATGTTCTGCATGGTGTGTGAAGGAATGCTCATCTTGCTTTATCTCAATCTGGTCGCTTCTTCTCAAAGCTCTTGATGAAACATTCTTTCTGCGTGATCTCGTCGGCAAAAGCAGACTCGGACTCGACTTCACTGACGCCTGGACCATTGCGGCCGAAAGCTGGTTTAAAAGCCTGCTTGTTTTGTGTGTCATTTGCAGTCTGACACTGGCTGACTGTTTCGTGTTTCCTTCCGGTTCCGGTTTCGATTGGTTTCCGTTTGCAAATGTGTCCGCGCAGTCCGCAATTTATCATGTCGATCATCAAAGTTTTGCGCCGATCTGCACTGAATTGGCGTTGCCATGAATGCACTGTTGCATTCAGCAAGAGTTCCACTTCCTGCGTCAGCTGTGAAATCTTGTGGAGACAAATTTTGCCGTGCCCACAGCTTCGTTCATTTCTTTCATGTGTCCAGCCTTGCCAGCCAAGAAGTTTTTTGATGCACGTGACGTGAAAACGTTAAAAATTTGAGTGCCCGTATGGACACCCGTGCGAGAACTTCAGAATCTCATTCATCAAGCTTTTCCGCATTGCTCTGCATGTGGCACCCCGTTTGTGTTTTTTTTTTGTTGGGAACATTGATTTTTTGACAAAGTCGACTTTGACGACAGCACTTAACCTTTCAGGCACCTTTTTGCGACGAGGCTGTTCACTGTACTTGATTACTGGCATTTGAAAATTGTTTCCAAAATTAAAATTTGTGCCTTTTCTGTGCCTTGTTTGGATTGCTTCATTCAAAAATCTGTCCTCTGCTCACTTCAATATTTCAACACTTGTCGTCAGAGAGAAAACCTTTCCAAGGCCCCGCTGGACAAAAGCTTTCCCCTGGCCTCCGTGATCTCTCTTCGTCTTGGCGGCCCTGGGAAGAATTTCCTCAACAGAGTGCATGCAAAAGGAGAGACTGACTGCTCTGGTCTGGTTGGTGTTCTCCACCAGCATGAAATTGTTAAAGGAATCTTCAAAAGCGAGCATCAGAGACTTTCGGCCGTATTCCCCATTGCAACTCACCCTCAGGTGTCACTCAATAACCAATTCAATGGACAGAGTTGTGTTGTGAAAATGTCATTTCTATGCACAACATTCCTCTTGCATTGTTGGAAAAATGCATCCCTCTGTTGAATTGGTTATTGAGTGGCACCTGAGGGTGAGTTGCAATGGGGAAAACGGCCGTTTGTTTTCTCTTTGTTGCCGGTTGCTGAAGTCCACGCTGCGGGGTGCCGGAACAGTTGCACCCTGTCTCGCAAGTTCCTTTCTGGTTGGCACATCGAGGCACGTGAGTCACCCAAAGGAGCGGATTTGCACTCACCACGCGCATGGTTCACTTTCCTTGACTGCCACCCTTGCTGAATGTTGGGTTTTTTGGTTTAATGTTTTTTTTGGCGGGAAATTTGGCTTCTTTCGAAAGACTTTCGAAAGAAGCCAAATTTCCCGTTTCTTTTTAGAGGCGCGTGCTGAGGAGGCTGGATTGTCGCCAGCGTTGATGGTTGCCTGGGCGATGTTTAAACGCGGTTTGTCTCCATCCAGAGCTTTGTCCGGAAAATGCATGGTGCAGGGTTGAAATCCGCGGCTTTGAGATAAATCGTGCATAAAAACTGGGCCAGAGAATAAAAATTAACCTTCCATCTGCAGTGACGTTTTTGAACAGTGCCTCAAAAGTTCCCCACCCAATCTCCAGAAGTTTGCTGCTCGAAAGGCAATGTCTTCACAGAATTGTTTTACTTTTGGCACCAGCTCAGATTGATCCACTCTTGCGCCAAGGTCCAAGAATGCGCTGTGAAGAAACTTCATCGGAATTTACACCCGGCCGCGAATCCAACCCAGGTTCGTCTGAACCTGCCATTCTACCGTTTTTTTCATCACTTCTTGGTCCAGGGTTCAGTTCAGATCAACTCTTGATGAGCGGTGAGCCTTCAATTTGAAATCTGGTTGTGTTTTTGAATGTGTAGGTCTGGATTTTTGATCCTGTTGAAGTCTTTTCCCATCCTGCTGCTGCTGGGCCCCTCCCTGCCGGGACCGGAACGAAACCAAGCACAAGCAACAAGAAATTTGCCACAAATTTTGCTACTTTTCATTGTGATAAAAGGATAAGAGGAAGAAAAGTTTGCACTGCGTTGTTGGTTGGCTTGCTTGTGATACAAATAATATACACGATTTGCGCGTGGGGGCTCTGTTTTGAGAGCTGTGACTGTGGAGGAGTGTGGCCCGGGAGAGAAGGCCTCTATCGGAATTGCAGTGGTCTTTTTGATTATCTGCAGTTAAATTTCTTTCAATGCGCTGAACATTTTTTTTGTAAATGAAATATTTGCTTCCAATGTTGCAGATTGTGATCCTTCCTCCTCCAGTTCGTCTTGGCTTTCTGTCCGTCGTCTTTCTCTTCTCTTCCTTCCGTCATTGTTTGGACCCGTTGCTTCGCTATGCTGCCTTCTTTTTTTTCTTTCTGTTCCCGATGATGCAGAATTCGCATTTCAGCGTTCCGGGATGGTCCGGGGGCTGACACGTTTCGGGCGGTGGTGCCCCCGTCCCGTCCGCAGTTTTCCTCCGGGTTGGCGATAATTCGTTCACTTTGATCTGGGGCCCTTTTGCTTTCCGAGTCTTTCCCTGATCTGCTCAAGTGTGCGCAGTTCGGTTCGGGCCTGTCTCTCTCGTCTCTTGGCCGTGTTTTGCCGGTCTTGCTTTTATTCGCGTTGGTTACTGTGATCTTTTGTCACTTCTGTCGGGCCGGGCGGCCAGGCCAGACCGGGCCAGGTCATTGCCATCCATCCAACAGTCTTCCTCCTTTCAATCTGACTTCTTCCTTCTTGTATTTTTTATCGTTTTGATTTTCTCTCCGGAAATTTGTTCCCATTTTCTGCGGCTTCTCCTTTTCCCCAGCTGAACATCATCACATCAGTGTTTTTGCAATCAATCGCGTCTGTGTTGATATCACCGTTATTTTTGGTCCGGAAAATTTTCGGCTTCTGTGTTTCAGTATTCTGGTTATCCGATTTGATCAAAACTGGTTTTTTCGGGTTTTATCTAACTTGGTCGAGATGTTTGCTTACGTCACCTCAACAGACACCTTCACCAGTGTTCCATCCACGCACGCGTTTCTCGAGCATACTCGTGAAATTTCCTTCATTTATTGTTGCCAATCATTGCAAGACTGCCGGTGTTGCAGCCAGCTTTGTATCATCATTTGCCATGATAAGCTGACAGCCATAATGCTGCCCGTCCCGTGCCTCAACAGTACCTTGTTGCACACCTTGGCTCACAAGGAGAACAATGCCACATAATCGCAGCCCATCTCCGCTCTGCATTCACTAGAAATTGAAGTGAATCAAATTCGCATTCAAAATGTTTGCACACCCGAATGTATTCGTGGGGGAGGGGGTGTGCTTTTGATCGAAGTCATTGACTACTTCTCCCCCGTCAGTCATCCATTCAGTTGAGACAGAGTGGGGAGTTTGGGGGACTCAGTCATCCATTCAGTTGTGACAGAATGGGGGGTGTGGGGAACAGCCCCCCAATCCCGCCACACCACGCGAACCCCGTCGGTCGTTTAGCGGCCGAAAATTCCACAACTGTTTCTCCGCTATGGCCCCTTGCCAAAATCCTGCCTATGCCACTGTTCAGATGGAGAGTTCACGTGTGATGAGGCACCATGAGAAGGATATCACGATTCAAATTTTGGACATCAAATTACCGAAGAAGCTAGTTTCTAGTTTCTAGTTTTTTATATTTATTATTCACAAACCAAAAATTGAATTTCATCAAGCTCACGAATAAAAAAATTACTGGAGACATGTGGGTCACTTTTGCTTCAATTGGGTCACTTTTGTCAGCACAAAGCAAATTGGGGGGTCAAACTTTCCGAATCAACCCTTCCACACCACCAGGATGGACAATTTTTTTTACTGGGGACGGTGTCCCCCCGCCGACGAGTTCATTGCATTCAGAGGACGTCAAAGTCCGGAGTCAGATAAAATAGATAAAATCCAATGCCAAGGAAAGACGCACAAAATATAGCAAAATATATCCAGTTTTGGACAGCTGGATTGAAGTGCCACATGGGTCAAAACGAATGAAGACCATATCCCGGCACAACCACAATAGAGGGCACATCCCCCCAGTTTGTTCAGTTGCTTTGCAAATTTTCAGCATTTGTGGATGTTTCTCTCACAATTTGATCTTATTTCTCATTAGCCATTATCTGATCTTATTGCAAAAGCCATTGATCTTGTAGCCATCACCTGTTAATTCAGCCAGCATTCACATCACAAACTGAACGCCAAACTTGGACCTTGCAAATGAGTAAAAGGTTGTATGGGATTGGCTTCTGAATGTGAAATGTATTCTGCTTGCAAATTGAGAAATTTACCACCCCCATTGAAGAATATATGGATTTGGTGAGTGCTTTAGTGCCATCACTGCCATCAGAGGTATCGTTAAGTTTTTGTGTTGTTATTGGCCTTCTTTTAACTAGGTAATGACCGTCTGAAGAACTTATGGAGCTCGTGAATCTGATTGAATCGCCAGCTTGTACCCATATTCTGAAATCTTAAATCTGATCTGAAATATGGCATAGGATTTCTTAATACGAGCAGGCGAAGATTTGTGTTTATGCACGGTGTGATTTGTAAGATTTGTTGGGGTAGGGGTGGGGTATCAACCCCACCCAGTTACGAATATCAGCAGGTTCACCTCCGAGTTGAGGTTTATCATCAGTTAATTTTCCACAGATCACAGATCACGCACTCGTTTTATGGAGAGTTATGATTTGCTTCATTGTGGCCACTACGAATGCCAATTAGGCTGAGGCCCTCGGCAGAAGACCGTGCTTAAAGCATCTGTAAAATTGGAAATCTGAAAATTTTGGCATGCGTTTTTGCAAATTTTACCGCAGCTCGGCATTTTTGTGAAAGTTTTTTTGGGCGCATGATGTTTGTAGATGAAAGTACCCTGTATGCTTTTTGAAATGTCTTGGACCACGGCAATGGCAATGTTTGCACCATCCTTTGGATGCGAAACTGGTCAAGGATGGAATTCCATTCCTGCTCAGGCAGGTCGGGAGGAAACTCTATCCTGCTGCATTCTGCCAAACGTTCGCTGCTATAATTTATAAATAGAGGTAAATCATAACAGATGTTTTAAAATGTCTGCTTTGATTTGAAAAAGCTTTCTTTACAGGCTGAAGCAGCATAATTTGGCAGTGACAGCATAGGCTAATAAATTCACCAACGGCCGATTTTCAAAACGAAGATTCATCGGCAGATCGCCGTGATCCACAGATCGACGAGTGGTGATATGGTTGACCTTGTCATTTGCAGTATCGATGTGAATCCAAATGCTTGTGGTCAACCAGCTCACCACTTGTCGATCTGTGGATCATGGGGATCAGCTGATTTATCCTTGTTTCAGATATCTGCCTCAAGCCTCACAAGAGTGGCTATTTATGATGAACTTTGCTTTGTAACAATTTGCAATGTCCATTTTCATCACTTGGGACATTCAGATTGCCAACTGGCATGCTGGCACTGTCATTTGCTGACTGCCTGGCTCACTTCTCAACTTCCCAGAGGCCAAGACGACAGATCATTTTTCGTCCATTTGGCTGCTTCCTGAAACTCCTGTTTTTCTTCTCGTCAAATTCATGCTCACGGCGACTTGTTTGTTTATTTCTCTTTTTTTTAACTATTTTCAGATGCCTCCAACTTCACACCTCCCCTTTTCCTCTCCGCAGGTATTACCACCTCACACCACAACAGCGGTGTCACTGCCACTGGTAACCGGCGTCAGTCCCCCAACCCCGACCCCCGCACCACCGCAAGCATCTCATGGCGGTGCTGTGAGTCCTGCCAATCGCCAACAGTCCCCAATGGCTGTTGCTGCTCCGGTCAGTGCCAGCCGGCCGTCCACTGACATTGTTCCAATGACTTCTGCCCTGCCGCACCAACCGAGTGCTGTCATATCTTCCAGTGCCGCTGGCAACCAACAGCCATCCAGTCAAGCTTCAACCCTGCCAAAGAATCTGCCAACATCCCCTGTCCAGCAGAAGAATCTGGTTCAGCATTCGCAAGCAATATCTCCTGTGTCCTCGACTCACCCCGTGAAATCATCAGCCACAACAACTCATTCCCAAACTCAGGGACAGACTGCTACTCAGACACATCAACCTGCTGCTTCCGCACCGTCTGCGGCTGCAGGAGCAAACCAACCTTTGCAGCAGCCTGCTTCAGGTGCTGTGTCTGGGTCAACACCATATCAGCATCTTAACAGTAATGGCATCAGTGTTCAGAGCGCAAGTGCCCCCACTGCCATTCAAGCTGTTACCCACAGCCAGGATTCCAATTTGAGTACAGGTGAGTTGTGAGTTACAGGGCTTTCAAAATCCTGTGCCAGGTAAATGCATTAATTCACAGTGATGTCTTGTTGGGCTACTAAAGAGCTGAGGAAAGTATACCTAATGGGTTAAAGCCTCGTATTTCACACTCACTTCAACTGATCCACGCGCAGTAGGATAAATTACACTGGAGACGAGTACCTACCTGTCTAGCTTCACTTTGTTCAAACCAATGGGCATCATTTTTGGTCATCTTTCCCAAATCCCAATTCACTTTGGTACTTGTACCATCAAAAGTCCTCTTATTTCAGGATCACTGAAACACAACAACAGCTTGAAAGGGATGATCACTCGAACACTTGCTTGACACTCTCACTTCTCTGCTGGATTCTCGCACGACTCCGACTCAATTACCCACTGCCTGTTATAAAAACGTTTTTTTTTGTGTTGCTCCACAATTTTGTCAGGAAATCACTGTCCACTTACACAAATAGCCTATTTCAATTTTCAACCTGTGAAATGCTTTCTGCAACTTCAAAATCTTACTTTCTGCTCATTGCCTGCATTTCTTGCTTCAAATCCACTGAGTCTTCCTGTCACAGCCTCTGGTCAATGCTTAAATCCAGGAAACCTTCAAACACCTACAAACCTTCCCACATTGAGCAATTTTAGAATGGCTCTCAGACATTCCTCAACAATTACTGAATGTTTGCACATGTTTGCTATCTTCTGCTGCTAATGCCAGGTTCTTCTAACTAAAGTTAACTTTTTAACCCTGGGTTTAAAAGTTAACTCTAGTTGGAAGAACCGGGCATAAATCGGATTTAACAAATTCTTTGTTTCTTCACCTTGATTCTCATTGAACTGAACAAAAGCCAATATTTTTGCAAACTGCATACTCCCAAAAGTTCCTCAGCCCGGCTTCCGAATTCTATCCGAACCCTTGTGGTAACAAAATCTTGGCCATCTTTGCCAGCATTCTGGAATGCTGCTAAAGGGCGCCGGCCAAAAAAACTTGATGGCAATCTCAAGAAAAAGAACATTACGACTGGGAATTAATGTTCAATAATTTGTCAAAGAGAAATATGGGTGTCATCTTTAAAGCATTGTAACCATGGTTGAGATGTACCATGTACTCGTATGCAGTTTTGAAATCAATTTCTAGATTCTTCTGATGTTGTGAAATTGAACCTTGGTATCATTTCTTAACCACAGACATAATGGTTAATGCGGATGGCAGCTGAAATCCTGGTGTCATTCAGCATTGTGTTTTATTTTTGCTCTAATTGTTTTCTTTCCACTCCCAGGTTCCTCTCATAGTGATAAAGAGACTGAATACATGCCACCTGAGAAGCACCCCAAGTTGACCAACGAGTTCCGGAAGAGGAGAAGAAAAGCGGACGATTCCGGTGCCGTTGGAGCTGCAACTGCCGCAGCGGCAGGCAGTTGCGGTGCTGGCTCCAATTTGGCAGCATTGGGACCATCTCCCACGAGTTTAAACTCTGTTGTTCCTAGTGCAACTAATGTTGCAAATAGTGGTGCCAGTGTTACAGGAGGAAATGCGACTCCTCCTTGCGGTGTTTCCGTAAACAGTTCCACGGTTGGTGCTGGCTGTGCTAGTGTCGGTGGTGCAAAAGGATCTAAGAACACCAGTGAAACTAAGAAGATAAACGATTACTTTAGCAGTAAGCATGCAGGATCTAGTCCTGTGCGATTATCAGTTGGTGGAAAGAGTCCATCTCCTCAAGGAGGATATTCGGCAGTGAGTTTTTCATTTTATTTCTTTTTAAAAATGGTGCTAGCCTAAAATGTAACTTGATGCAATAATTATTGTGCAGTTACAACTTTAAACTTCTGCCAACTCAATCTCCAACAAAATGATACACCACATGCTAATCTTGTGGGGAAACCATTATCAAATGGGAAAATCTGGGGGCAAGGGTGGCAACAAGCAGACCAGTTCATTCTTTCTTTGAGCTCTTGAGGATCCTTTTCCCCAACATACAAATATGACAAAACACACTAGTTGGTCTTCATACATGTGGGCCTCATTTTGCATTCCCTTCCCTAAACATGGGTACCTATAATGTACATTCCCTTTCATCCTCCGACTTGTTTGGCCCATGCGTCAGTTGCTGGTGAAGCAGACAATTTTTCATGGGCAGCGCAAAACCTGCAAGCTTAAAGTTATCCTCTGTTCCACCTGCAACAGCACACACGGCAGGAGCTGGTCAGAGACATGTCTATCATTGGCTGAAAGACATGGTGTTTCCCAACACCAGATTAACTCTTGCATGGAGTTCAGAGATTGGGCCATCAGGATCTTTCAGGATCCTGATGCAGGATCTTTCATCTCTGGTGCAGGATCTTTCATCTCTTGACCTCTTGTCCGCTTCACATGGCTGGAGCGTCTGTAATTTTTCAGGTTCTGGCACCGGTAAAGTTTTGGTTCATTTTGCTCAATGTTGCACTTGAAAGATGCGGAGTTTCATTATGAAAGCTATTTTGCATTGTTTTTGCCTTGAAAGCCACTCTCCTTTCTTCAATAGAGAAGGGTGTGGAAGATTTCGACATGTGAGGAAAGTTATATGATTCACGTTTTTCTTTTTTTTTTCTTGGTTCTCAACCTGCATCAGAAGAGGTGGCCTGTGGGCTTGCCCTCGAACTGGCATTCCCCCCATACTTTCCTCTGAAACGGTCATTATCCCAGGATCGATATCCACCACTTCTTCTGCGTTTGATCAATGGGAGCTGCTTCCCAAATTGCAATGGCCATGCCATATTCTTTCATAGTTCCTGTCTGGCTACCTCTTCTGCTTCCTATTTTTCTCCTCCGCAAGAAACCAGCACATTTTTAAGATTCTAATCCTCAGTCCTGCTCAGAGTTTCACGTTGATCCAATTCAGATGCCGCATGCTAAATCCATTTGATTTAGGTAGTTTAATGATATTCGTGATATTGACAGTGATTCAAGTGTGATGCCACCTATCAGCTCCATTTAAGTTTGATTTGTGATATCCGCAAGGCACCGGTGGAACCGATACCGGAATGATATAGACAATGTTGATTTTCCCTGCTGTTCATTAAAATGGAAGCAAACTAAATCTTTTCCTTCTGTACCATTGCTACTTTCTGCCACCATCTGGATATTGATATTTCATGAATTTTTGTCTAAGCACTTGCTAATATTTTGGATTTGGAAGTTTGTCGTCACCCACCAAAATTTATTGTGTGAAATACCCATCTTTTCGCAATAAAAACAATTTTGCTTTTCATTTACAGTTTCCATCGAGTCCACAGCATCACCAACCGCCAGGACATTTTCCCTCCTCCAATAGCAGCCAGCAGCACAATCAAAGCAGTGTTGTTGTGGGATCAAGCTCCGCTGCTGCGACTGCTGCTGCTGTGAACAATTCTACCAGTGTCAGCCTAGCCACACCGTTACCTTCCCCGACAACCGATTTTCCCCAGGCCGGTCTTATGCAGCCACCTAGGTTACCATCCATAGCATATGCCCATAAGCAACAACAGGTTAGCCTTTGCTCGATTTTATGAATAGGGAAGTACGTTGGCCGATCCAGAATTTTGAGAACTGCTCATCAAAATCTCTTGCCCACAATCCTGATCAAATGCACCTGCTGAAATCAATAAAGGCACTTTTCCCCTACCCCGGTGCAAAATTCCACCCCTCCAGTACAACTACAATAAGCTCCATGCTGTTCAAAAGTGGGGTCCATTTTACTTGTGAATTTGTGGCATTTAAAGAGGGTTGGATACCTAAAGATTGCAGTCTTGCCACTACCCCTTTGATGTGTAGAAAAAGACAAGATTTGAACAAGCTGAAGTCAGATATGATAGTGAATGCCTCGCGAGAAAAATCTTTCTTCTTTGCGGGGTATCCAAAATTTTTTGCATATTATGACATTGAAATTTTTCATTGGAGTCATTTTTCATCGATTCTGCGAGCCGACTGAGCGAAAGTGGCACAGATTTTAGAAAATTCATTTCATCCAAGAATGCTTTCAGTTAAGCCGGCAGAGAGAAGGATGTTTTGGGCTGAATCGGCTGTAGTTGTTCTGTTGCCTTCTTCAACAGCTTCCGTGCACCGCCCATATTTTGCTCGTTCACAACCTGACGTTTTTGCTTGTGATTTGAGGTCATGTTTGAAACACCCTGTACCACAGGAAAATTGTTGGATTCTTCATTAATGGTGGAAACTGAGGGACAATGGCCACCACAGCTGTTTCCATAATGGCAGAAGTTTTGATTGCATCTTTTTCTGCGTGGCATATGCCATTGAAATGTTTGAATCATTTTGCCTCCTTTAAAAAATCGTTGCTTTTTTCTTCAGAGAATTGAACACATCGAATTGAAACATTTGTACAATGGGCATCAGAAGGCTGATAAAGTTTTCCTTTGGTACAAATGTCCATCAGGGATGGAAATATAAGTCAGCCAAAATTTGCAAAAATTGCATGGAAGTAACCAGACAATGAGCCAGTTCTCATTTATTCTGAATCGCCCTGCGTATTGTTATTCTTCCATGGGTAGGTACCCATGGCCTTTGTTCACATTTACCAAGCAAATACACCATGATCATTCATAGGTCAAGTATTTTTATCTGCCCCTGGTATTGTGTTAAACCAACGGTGTTGAAAGTTTGGCCTGTCGTGGTTTATGGATTAGCTCATCACTCGGGGAAATGTGATCTGATCAAAAAAGAACCACCACTTTCAAACACAAAGGTTCACTCACCACTGCTCCACCCACTGACAAGAACACCAGGCCAAGATGTTTTTTTCGGAACTGACTTTAGTAAAATGGCTAAAATTGTGTCTAGCGCCACGATCCGTTTCACAACCAGGCAGGTAGCTATTTACAATGTTAAAAAATGGCTGCTTTAGAATTGATTTTCACCTATCGAGTTGCTTCTTACAAATTCCTTTTCTTTCTCTTCCATTTTCAGACTGATGTGAACCTTCAGAAGATGCAGCAGCTGGAAAGCTTATCGTTTTCTGATCTGGAATTACGTAATAATAAAATTGACGAATTGCAAAGGGTGAGAATTGATTACAAACCGTCCAAACTGCACAAGCCGACATGCAAAAAGATGCTTGATTCAACTGCTGTAATTGTATATTTCCATGCGAAAGACTGCTGTAATTGTTATGGTCTCGAGTTTCATTTTGTCTTTGATGCTATTTTCACCCTGGGGATGTCAGATTGTTGCTGTCAACCTGTCTGAAATGCTTCTTCACATAACAAACTCCCTTCTCTTGCATCCCTGCCGTTCGGGATTTCTGAAAGATGTTTTGCTAGCTGTACTAAAAGAACATTTGCAAGCTTCATTTTTGTGCTTTCAGCTTCTCACGATGAATTGTGGACAAGGGCAGGGGAAGGGAATTGTAAAAAAAAATGCACAAATATCAGATGAGCATGCAGCAATTTGTTCCTGCAAATGGCCTGCAAATGCGAATGGTCGTTCTCTTGACATTTTGTCTTGCAGCATGGCAAGAAAATTTTTGCGATTAAGCTGGTATTCATGCAAAAAGTGATGCGCCAATGTCATTGCTACACTGCTAAAAGGCATCCATAGCTGTGCACCTTGGCAGAATTTTTAATGAACTTTTGCGGAATTCGGGAAATCATTTATCCTATCCTGAGGAACAAAAAGTGTTGCGCAAACGACTATATTTGCTTTCATTTCTGACTACCTCATGGCAGTCGCATTGGCACAAAGGTTTGTGTCCACCCGGCTGAAAACTCGGGCTGCGAGACACCAAGTCAGGAATTAAGTGTTCCCTGGGTACGGCACATTTCCAAATAAATCCACTCTGACTTGCTCTTGCTCCCATTGCAACTGCAGGCTACAAGGGAGGATAGGGGCCATGCCGTGGGCAAAGCAACTTGGAAGAATGCCATTCTCCCGTATATCCATTTCTTGCTGCAGAAAAATTGCATTTAAGCACCATTCCATGGGAAAACCAGCATCACAAACTAATCAACATTCGAACTGAAGGGTTCGAGCTAAGCCAGGACCAAACACCTTGATCTCATTTGATCAACCATACCACTTTTGTTATCCATTTCTTGCAGCCAAAGTTGCATGTTCAGGGTCAAAATTTTAAGGGCGTGGGATAGCAAGATATGACGGAGGAGAGATAGGTTTGGAGGATTCGATTTTACCCAATGAAAAGTTGCAGAGATTATTTTGAAATCCACGATTTCCAAAATGGGTACAGTATACACGTGATACGAAAGCCAGCTTTGGAGAGTGATGTTTAAAAATACCAAGGCTATCGATGCCACCCCGAACTGAACCCCAGAGAAAAGGAAAT
The DNA here is from genome assembly GCA_030068105.1 of Sinentomon sp. SZTP_YWyxl. Classification (NCBI taxonomy): domain Eukaryota; kingdom Metazoa; phylum Arthropoda; class Protura; order Sinentomata; family Sinentomidae; genus Sinentomon; species Sinentomon sp. SZTP_YWyxl. Next base: position 23,965 of record JASGXE010013049.1, read on the forward strand.
ATTCCCCACCTATTGCCCTGCCATATTAAAACAGTTCAGGTTTGTACTTTATTTTCAAAGGCTCTGCAGGGGCAAAATTGAGGCCTGTGGAAAGCAATTTTTCTTGAAAGATCCCGCATCTAACTTCACTAGGTATCTTTTGTGGCTAGACACTGCAGTGGAATTTGCTTTGAAACACTGGCAGTGGTTTTTCTTGTGGGACTGACAGATGGTCCATCTTGCATGAACGATGGAAAAGCAAACCTCTGCAAGGTCAAGACACGAATCCTTTGGGTCTGTTTTGGTTCCAGCTGATACCTAATCCTTTTCTAAAAATTGAATTTTCAGTCCAACGATGAGCTGAGACACCAGTACCAAGGCCAGACCAAGCTAGCTGAACTTCAGAAGACTCAGATCAATAAATGCACCGGTGTGATAAAGAAACTGCTACTAGAAAAGTCTGCCATCGAAAAGAAGGCTGCCAGGCAGAAGTGTATGCAAAACAGGCTCAGGTTGGGACAATTCGTGACGCAGAGGGTGGGAGCGACATTTCAGGAGAACTGGACGGATGGTTATGCCTTCCAAGAGCTGACCAGGTGAGAGACAGATTGTGAGGTGTAGATCGATTTTTTTGCTTTGAATGATTATGTTGTTGATCAGGCCATGAGCAAAATTTTTAACGTTCCCAGTGCCGGATGCTAGTCAAACCAAATCAGGCACCGAATGCACCCCTGCTCCCTGTCTGGCATGACCCCCCAAAAGTCCGCAAGATGCGCAATTTTGAGGGGCCTCTGGATGTGTATGCAATATGCCATGTTGGGGTCTCCAATGGCGGATGAAGTACCACTTTTCTCCCATGCATGAATTTTTATTTGTTAATAAAGAAAAAATAAAACCATCCTTGACCCGACCTCCCACTTTCCTGAAATGGACCCTCAAAAATTTGTGTGGACAGAACTCATACGATGTTTTCGAGTTTTGAGTGCATTCTGTGTCGTGCTCCAATGAGGATTCTTTCGATGATGCTTCGAAAACAATGAGAAATCAGCAAATGCGGAATCAATAAATCATGTTGATTTGTTTGTTGTCAGCCCAGAGAAACTACCAGTTTAAAAGAAACTACTACATACCATTCTCATTGATGTTGAATGTCGACTTGCGCCATTTGATTTTGCTCCGTTCCAGGCGACAAGAAGAGATTTCTTCCGAGAGGGAGGACATCGACAGGCAGAGAAACTCCTCGTAAAGAGGAGGCCAACTGCAAGCGAAACTCGTGGCAAGCGTACATCTGCTTCTGCCGCAATCAGCGGACAGAGCAGTACGACGACGGCCACTGCCGCGGCCAGCGGCAACAACAGTAATAGTAGCAGTGCTGCTCACAACGGACCAGTCGACAATTTCCTGAAGCCGGATTCCACCACAAGCAGGGATCTGAACCAACAGGAATTTTATGAGCAAGAGGAAATCCTGAAGGTTTGAACCTTTTGTCCTATGTATTTATCTATCTGTGCATGTGTCTGGCTGAGGCTTTGCTCATGCTGGCTGTCAGAAACATCAAGATGTGTGAAATGTGATGCTGGACCCATTGAGAATGGTTCTGTCTGGAGGATGGGGGACAAAAGTCATCTTCTAAAATAATTACTCAATGCCCTTGTGCAAAGGAGGTTAAAAGACGGTAACAGTTCGGAATACCTGCCGACATTGAATGAACGAGTTATTCACCATTGCTCTCTGATTATATGAATTACTTCATCCATATGAACAATTGCATTTTTTTTA